>RJWM01034674.1:0-19464 GCA_004363535.1 Dasyprocta punctata | reverse complement strand
GACAGCTTGAGGGCAGGGGCCGGTGCTGCAGCCGCCAGACGTCTGGAACAGGCCTTTTTTCGCCATTGCACACCATCCTGGGAGTAAACCGCGCTTGGGGCCTCAGGAAAGCCGCCGGAGGTAGCGGGTGAAAAAAGGGAAGCAGGTGGTCCCTCTCCCCACCATTCGGACGGAGCGCTGGGTCCTGGCAGCATCCTGTCCCGCTCCCGCAGCTGACAAGAGCAGTCCCCGTGCCCTGGACAGAGAGACTGAACACCGCGAACAGGTCCGCCAGCCAGCAGGGAACCGGGGGTCACAGCCCTGAGACCCGCGGGAGAGAGACGGCCCAGTCCTTCCGGCGTGGGCGGCGCTGCCCTGCGGCTTCCACAAAGCCTGGAAAGGTCGGAGTCAGCGGAAAATTCTAAACCCAACCACCGTCACGCGCAGAGTCCCCACACCAAGCCTGGGGTCTGCGCCTGCTCCTACGGGCGGGAAAGGGGAGCGCTTGAGTCTTGAGAAAAGGATGGTTTAGGACCTAAGTGTGAAAAGACGGAGGGGCTCAGCTGGCGCGCAGGGCTTGTGGTGGCAGCAGACGGCAAGCCCTGGGGAGAAGCTCGGAGAGCACGGGTCCCCGGCAGTCGGTGGAGCGGGTGGATAGGGCACTGGCGGAGCGCGAGGGAGTGCTCCGTGTCCGGCAGACGGGGGAGCGGATGGATAGGGCACTGGCGGAGCGCGAGGGAGTGCTCCGTGTCCGGCAGATTTTACGTTTTCCTCTTTCCAAATGTATTGAGGAGTTTGGATCTTGAGAGAGAGACAGACGCACCAGTTGACCTCGCCCAAAGCGCGGCACACAGTAAGAAGATGGGCACTGGCGCCCTGCGTCCTCCGCTGGGGCCGGCAGCTCTACTGACCGCGACGCGGACCGGGACGAGGACGGGACCGGACCGGTCGGGTAGCACCCCCGGGACTCCGACAGTGGAGGACAGCGTTGGCCGTGGGCAAATTTTGTGTGTATTCTTCCCAGAGGGCTTCTTCAGGGTTCTCGCTGTGTTTTTCTTTTTCTTCCCGTATCTCCTTTAATTAATTTCTTTGCTTCAGCTCTTGCTTCTGTATCAATACTTGATTTTTTTTTTTCCGGCACCAGGGATCGAACTCACAACTTCGCGCCTGCGAGACAGGCACTTAGGCCAGTGAGCCAAATTTCCGGTCCTAGATTCTTGAGGCAGGGTCGCACTACGTAGCTCAGGCCGGCCTTGCGCTCTCGTTGTAGCCCAAGCCGGCCTTGGACTCACAAGGCTCCACCTACGTCAGCCTCCCGAGTGCTGGGATTTTTAAAATGTTCTTTTCAAGTACTTTTCCTTTATTCTGTCTCCTTTGGTATTATTTCTCTTTTCTCTTTTCAAACTTTCCTAGTCTATTCTCTCTCTCTCTCTCTCTCTCTCTCTCTCTCTCTCTCTCTCTCTCTCTCTCTCTCTCTCTCTTTACCGGCGATCAAACTCACGACCTCGACCTCGCACTTGCTAGGAAGGCGCTTATGCCACTGAGCTATATATCCCCAGCCCTCTTCACTTGTTCTTATTTTACCTGTCTTTCTGTCTTCCCTTGCCTCTTCCCCACCTTTCTTGTGGTATATATAAAGCCTGTGCCTGTATCTGTAAACGAAAGGATATACAAACTTAACACAATTCCAATCAACATTCCTCACGAAACTAGAAAGATCAATCCTAGAATTCATATGGAACCAGAAGAGACCCAGAATAGCAAAAGTAATCCTGGAAAACAAGAGCAAAGCAGGAGGCATCATAATCCTGGGGTTTAAGTTTTATTACACAGCTACAGTGATTAAAAACAGCGTGGTAGTGGCACAAAAACAGACACGAGGCTCAATGGAACAAAAGAGAGGATGCAGAAACAAGCCCAGGTACTTTCAACCATCTGATCTTTCGCAAAGGAGCCAAAAATGTATGCTGGAGGAAAGATAGCATCTTTAGCAAAATATTCTGGGAAAACTGGCTATCCACATGCAGAAGGCTAAATCTAGATGCATATCTCTCACCTTGTATTAAACTAAAATCAAAACAGATGAAAGCTCTAAATATTAAAGGAAAACACTGAACCTGCTGGCAGTTAAAATAGGTAAAACTCTTGAAGACAAGGATGTTCTAAACCAAGTCCAAATTGCACAAGAAATAATATGAAAAATTGATAAATAAGAGCATATCAAATTCAAAATGTTCCACACAGCAAAGGAAACTACTAACAGAGTGAAGAGACAATCTTCCAATAGAATAGAACCTGAGCAAGAGAAGGGTTAAAAGCTTCAACTTCATAAGTCTTATCACAAATCTACATGTTTGTTGAACTTGGAGTAGAAAGTTACACTGTATCAATACCCAGATTCTTGCCCCAAACCAAATCTGTCTTTATTCTCAGTTTTGATTCATTTGAGATTTTAACTGTAGTTTCTATATTATGTTTTTTAAAACAATGATGGTATCACTCAGAACTCAAGAATTGGTACTATGCATAAAATGATTATTCATTCTGTTTCCACTGCTTATGAATGTCTGCTCCTTTTATGAGCTTGTCCAGTAATGTGCAACACAGAATGGCAGTATGAATTCAGCTCTCTATGATCAATTTTGAGAAAATTACTAAGGCGAACAAAACCATCTCTCATGTATTTCTGACTATAATATTTGTATTCTTCCTCCACCAGAAGTGCCTCCACCCTACTCTCTCTTCCCTTTATCTGGTTCTTTTTTGTACCTACAAAGAATTGATCAAAGTATGCCAAATTCCTGCAGTGCCTCAGTCTGTGTCAAGAAGCACTAGCAAATCTCATAGAAGTAGTATTACAGAAACACTGAAATGACACTCGGGGTTTGGAGGCAGATTTAACGTTGCATGGACACTTCAAGCCTTGAGGGCCCAGGAAGGGAAGTTTTTATGGGGTTGCACGCAAGCAGCAAAGTACTTGGATGCCTTTGATTGATTCTTACAGTATGCATCATAGTGACCAGCTATGCATCACAGTGATCAGCCATTGCTAAGAAACAGAAGTAACAGGAGTTATAGCAGGAACTATTACCTGGGCAACTGAAGTACACTGGCTGGGGGAGGGCCATTTTCTGCTACATTTCCCCCTCTTTTAGTTTCCTCAGCAAATCTTTGCTGGGCATGTTACATGTGATCTTCTGAGACAAGGCCCAACTAGAAGCAGACCTTGGATGGGCCCTAGCCAAGGTCTCTAAAATTGGCTCTTTTCTTGGGGCAACCATCCATAGAGTGAAGGCAAAAACCACAGCTAGCAGCAGGGCAAAAACCAAGTTGTACAATACAATATCCACAAGCTGAAGTGGAAGCAGACTGTGGTAAGTAGCCTGAAAATGCACAAAAGTCAAGGGGAATAGGGATGGAGCAATCCTGTGAATGGTGTCCTCAGGCTTCAGCTGTGCATGAACTGATCGTAATCTGGAGTGACCAGAGTAGGGCTTTGAGTGCATTGTCCATTCAGAGTGAGCTTTGGAGGAGCTGTCTTGCCCAGGGAAACTCTCTAGCAGTTGTCTGGATGGGCTCTTTTAACTCTGAAATGGTGGATCTAAAGCTGGATTTCTGAAGCTTGTAGGGGTAATTAATATGCACCTGGGTTGTTTGTGTGTAGGGAAGTCTACAGGTATGGATGATCTTTCAGCTAAACTTTATGGAACTGATTACAAGATGTTCCTGTAGGGTTATGCTTTTACTGTTTTGGTGGGTTACCAAGTAGCAACAGGAAGCAGCAGACCCTTTCATTTTCAGACCAATTGCGGGCCTACATAAGTTCATCATGCAGACCATCTCTGTGGGAGAACCTCAGCCAAAGTAACTTTGTCCAAGGTGACCACAGCATACCTAGTCGGTCAGACTCTCTTCCTAACAGAATCATTTCCATCCATAAATGGGGTGTACTTAGCATCTGTCAGAGGGTTTATCAGTTAGTGCCAGGCAGTCATGGTCTAGTGGCCCAGCTTGGTGGACAAGTACATGGAAAAGTTCAAGAGGTCCAGTACAGCATGTGGCACCTGGACTATTAGCTGGTCAGTTTTCTTGATCAGAAGGACAGTGGCTATTAGAGCATGAAAGCAAAGAAAGGAGGCAGCCCCTAGTGACTGGATTCAAGTATTTACACAAGCAGGCCACTGGGTGTTCCCAGGGGCTGACAGGCTGAGTAAGCATCTCTGTAGCCACAAGTCATTTGCAGATTTGTGCCTTTTCCCAAGATATCTTGTAGCCAGTTTCTGCCAGAGCTTTTGTGTCTTTTCAGCAGGCATCTTGAGTGCCATTAACCCAAAGTGCAGTGACATTTTGTGATGGGAAACTAGCAAGATCAGTCATGACAGCTTTTCCAAAGAGAGTAGACAAGTTTTTGAGCCTCTGGGAGGTTGAGTCTAGGTCAGTTAAACTTTGAGTTCAGAATTGAAGTCTTTTTATTTAAATCATAGTGGCATTGTCAAGTAGGATATCCTGAACTGGCTTTACAGGTAGGATAGGTGTATTTCAGCAGTTTGAGACTCTTTAAGAATTTTATGGTTCTGAAGCCTCTGGGCTTGTGGTTGAATTCCTAGGCATGGGTGTACTGTTTGCTCACGGGACCGTGATAGACCTGGAAGGGACAGAGAAACAGGCTGTCTCAGAGAAAACGTGCTGGTGGCTTGGTCAAATCTGTTGTTAGAGCCTCTCTGAAAACAGTGGGAGAGTTCTTAACCCCTTGTGGCAACTGAGTCCAAGTGAGTTGTTCCTTGTCTCAGGATCTTCCCAATTGAAAGCAAGAGGGGTTGGCTCAGGGAAGCAATGCACAAGCAGAAGAAGGCATCCTTTAAATCTAGACATGTAAACCAGATGGCATCTGGAGGTAACAGTCCAAAAAGTGTGTATGGGTTGTGAACCATAGAGTGTGAGGTGATGACCATGCTGTTGATGGTGTGAAGATCCTGTACTCGCTGGTAATCCCCATTGGGTTTTCTTTCATCAGGAGGAGAGTTTTCCAAGGTGATTAACGGTCTATCAGGATCCCAAATTGCTTTAGGTATCTGAGGTGTGGCTGGATGCCTGTATGCTTCCCATGACATAGGATATTGTCTGACAGCAATGGGGATTGTGGAATTCAATCACTATGGGAGCAGGCCCAAAGGTGAGCTTCAATTCATACCCCTGGGAGGAGAGTTTTCAGAATTTCAGGATTGTGGTTATCTGTCTCAGGCTGATGTATGGTTAAACTAGGGGGAGACTGACTGGCCCGGTGCCTTTAACTTGAAGAGGCAGTCTCTTCCCAGACAGGAACTCATATTTGTTGAGATGTCCTCCCAGGCTGCAAGCTTGTGCTTAGCAGAAGGGGTAAGAGGCAAGAATCCTAGTTTCCAGGGGTGCTAACATTTGTCTGGCAGTAGGGACTTTCAAGTAACTACAGAGAGTTCTGTTTTGTTGTTGTTTATCAGGAATAAGAGAGGCTGATATGGTCTAGTTTGAGCCCATCAGACTGATGACAGTGTTGTCATCTGACCCAAGTTGAAACTTTAGAGAGTCCTTATCTTTTTTTTTTTTTTTTCTCACTATGCAGTTCAGGCTGTCATTGAGCTCACTTTGTAGCCCAGGCTGGTCTTGAACTTGCAACGATCCTCCTGCCTCAGTCTCCCAAGTTCTGGGATAACAGGCGTGCACCACCACACCTGACTCAAAAGTCCTTATCTTTTAGTCTGAATTGGCACTACATTTTTAGTGTCCCTGTAAGTAGCATATTGGTAAGGTCTTTATCAGGTTTCTGGGTAACAGTGGTAACTTTAGACATATTGTTGGACTTTTCGCACCTCTCTTTGATGCCTTTGAGAAGCACTCAACTGGGTTGTTGCTTTGTTTCTTTTTGCTCCTAGGTGGTGCAGACTTTAGGAAAGGCCATGGCAACCCATTCATCATGACTGCCAGTCCAGTTTTTCTCAGTCAAAATGTGGACATTTCTGTGTTGAACAGAGTCAGAAGGAATTGCTGACAGTTATCTTGGGTGGGTGTTAGATGATGCCATCTGATCAGGATAGGCATGTAAGTGTATCTGTGAAGCAGAAGACTCCTGAAGGAGGGTCTCTGTGACTGAATATAAGCAGTAGCTAGCTGGAACTAATTCAGTTGACTGGAAGTAGATCAGTCAAGAGCAGGAAGCAAAGCTACAGGTTTTGGCAGCAATTGCAGCAGCCAATGAGGGTGATTTATTTGCCAAGATGGAATTCTAAGGAAGAATAGATCTTTCTTCAGATCCAGGAAAGGGCAGTTTGCTTTCATGCTAACTGTAATAACCAGAAAAACCCTTTTGAATTTTTTTTCCCTGCAGTCAGGGACCATGAGTTTTGACTGAATAGTTCCCATTTCTGACTTCCTATGTGTGTGTTGTGTACCCTTGAATGATGGTGCAACAGAGAAAGGGTATGTGCCCCTGGGAGAAAGAGAGACAGAGACAGAGACAGAGACGGAGACAGAGAGAGAGAGAGAGAGAGAGAGAGCATTCAAATGCCTGCCTGGCAGTGCCCCTCACAGGGACTTAGGGCCAACTTAACTAAGGAAGGTGTGAGACCTCTGTTATATCATATGTTGATCACCATCGAACCACTGGTGAAGGCCCAATCAGTCACCAAGACCAGTGCTTTCCAGTCTTGGTACACAGACAGAGCAGACTGTGTCCTATGCTGTCCTTTCCACTCACTCACACATTCATTCTGCAGGTACTCAGAGGTTAAACATTCCAACCCACTTACCTCAAGGATGGCTCTGACTATTGAGAGTTCATCAGGTTCTCCTTCTGCTCAAGCTGAGCAGGACTGGGGTGCCCCCGGGGGTCTTACTAGAATCTGGCAGGCAGGCAGACTGCATTCTCCCCACTTTTGGGTCCAATGTGAGCCACCCAAACAGGGAGCTAAGAATCCTCCTCCAGATTTCTGAGGGGACTTGAGAAATCTCAAGGACACACCTTCCCATCAGGACCTGAAGAGGTCCCTGATCCATCCTTGAGGGCCATGACTGATGACAGAAGAGGTCAGCATGGTTGGTCTTCCTGGCTGACACACCAGATGTTATGGCAACAGAAACACCAAAACATCACCCAGGATTTGGAGGCAGTTTTATTTAACGTTGAAAGGGCACTGACAAGGAATCAATCCTTATAAAAATGTCAGGCCTGAAAGGCTCAAGGAGGGAGATTTTTTGTGGTTTCAAGCAAGAAGCAGAGTACTTGGCTGTCTTTGATTGGTTCTTTCAATATGCATCGTAGTGACCAGCTGTGCATCACATTGACTAGCCATTTCTAAGAAACAGGAGTAACAGGAAGTGTAACAGGAACTGTTACCTAGGCAACTGAAGTATACTGGCTGGGGAGAAGGCATTTTCTGCTATAGTAGCAAGTCAGCAAATAAAAGGTTATCTTAGGATGTTCCATGAGAGATTGTGCCACTTGGTCAAAAAACCAAAACTTTTGTCTGTTTAAACTATCATGATACAGGTATGATGATCAAAACTAAGAACAAAGTATGTGCCAAAAGAAGCATTTTATCTAAATATACTGAAGTTCAACACATTTACAAGGTTACTTATATCCTGTTTTGGAAAAGAAGTTTATGGGAGCATAAATGAGTGATATTTTTAGAAGACTATTGAAAGCTCTTATCAAAATTTAAATACATGGAATGTTTTATCCAGGATTTTCACTTGGTTGAAAATACAGATCAAACTGGATGTGATGGTGCATGCCTGTAGTTCTAGCACTTGGGAGGCTGAAGTAGGAGAAACATCATGAGTTCAAGGCCACCCTTGGCTAGGTAATGGGCTGCTTGAACTTCATAGCAAGACCCTATCTCAAAACGCACACACACCAAAAAAAAAAAAACAAAAAACAAAACAAAAAAAAAAAAAAAACAAAACCAGCCCAGACCACATGGTGAGAGCAGACTACATGACTAAGCAAAGACCCAAAAGATACTTTTCCTTGTTTTCTGTCGTTATTTATTAGTACATGTTTGTAGTATGCATTACTTATATTCCTTATGGGAAGTTGATACATGTATGTAGCACATATTAATTCTTTCTTCCATCCTCTTTCCTTTACCCTTCTACCTCCTCCATGTATTTCTTGATTCCCTTTCTTTTTGTTGTCGTTGTTGTTTTGTTTGTTTGTTTGTTTGTTTGAACAAGCAGTATATAATGCTTACATTCCTTGGGTGGAGTTATCCTCGACCCTTTACTATTGGAATACTCAGGTGGTCCTTGTTCTTTTCTCTGCACTGCATTCCTTGGGTTGTCTTCCAGTCTTATGACATATTATAGTAGAACATACCTTCTTTATGTAGAACATTAACAAATTTCCATCTCTATCTGAGACTCTCTCTAGAATTCAACAATTACATGTCCAAGTGTCAACTTCACATTTCCACTTTGATATTAATTAAGCATCTAAAAGTTGATGTAACTCCTTGTCTTTCCCCAGCAACCTGCTCTACTCAAACTTTTCCTCCTTTAGTTAATGGAAAATTCATATTTTCAGGTATTTAGATTAAAAATTTTTGGTCATCTTTGATTCCTTTTTAAAAACCTACGTCTAGTCTGATGATGAATCTTATCATTCTCCTTTCAAAACATTGCTACACTCTGACTTTTTTCAATTGCCTTGACTTCTAGTGCACTTTTCTGAGTCAAATATATTCCTCAACTGAGTACCTCAGTATTCATTTCTTGGGGCTGTCATAACAAAGTATCAAAAACTGAGTAGTTTAAATTACAGAAATGTTTTATCTCACATTTCTGGAATTTAGAAGTTCAATGTTGCCAGGATGACGCTTTCTCTCAAGTACTAAAGAGATATGTAGATTTACTTTTTCTAGATTCTGGTGTGTTTTACAAATACAGTGGATTTTTTGACTTGTAGATAGATCATTTTAATCCTCTTTTTCAATTTGTATTGGTACATGTTTATAGTATACAACGATTACATTCAGTGAAGAGTTGGTTCATGTACATAACATTTTAATTCTTATTGCATCCCCTTCTCCTCCCTTCCTTCCCCAATCCCTCCATCTCTTGGTTCTCTCCCCATTTGCAAAAGTTCTATCTCTGAATTTCACATTGTTTATCTTTTATTTTGATTTTTATTTATATTTGGGCATTATTTTTTACAATTGCATGTAAATTTTTAATTACCTCAAGATAAAATTTTAATTAAAATAAACTTGAACTAGGCTAATAGGCTGTATAGTGGTTGATTGTATCAATTTGAGAAGTTTAGAAGCCCTACCCTAGGGTGCCTCATCACCTGGTTAGTATAAAAGGGAAGGAGGAAGGATGGAGGGAATTCCATTCTTTGCAGGGGCTCCAGTCTTTGCTTTCAGCTTGGGCATCATCTGGCTTCCATCGCAGATTCTTTGGCTTCTGCCTTGGGTCCTTCAGCCTTTCAACACAGACTCTTTAGCCTTTCATTGCAGACCCATCAGCCTCCTGATATGGGCTTTCATGGGACGCTGCAGTGAACTATAGACCTTGTATTGAATCTTTCAGCCTCCAGCATGCAGACACCCTCTGCGTATTTCCTCATCTGAGCATGTGGGTGACCATAGTAAGCCAATCTTATAATTTCTTATACATTTGTATATATTGTATTGTATCTGTTTCTCTTACTAAAACCCTTACTAACACAGATTTTGATAATGGGAGAGGGGTCCTAGAGAAACAGAATTATAATGATGACATTCTTTAATGGCTTTAGGAGTTCCTGTAGTTGGTTCTTCAATTCGATGAGACCTAAAGGCAACACAGTCTCTCCTAATTTTGTGGAGTATACTGATAATTCTCGGTAAACTGTTTAAACTAATATGTCATGTAGATCCACTTGATTATTCTGATTTACCACTTGTGAGATAACAGGAATTTAGCAACCCCATATATGAAAATTTTAAGTATCTTTGGCAGAGTAGGAAATATAATGATGCTAGATGGTCAGTCTTAGCCTCTGGACAAACTAATGAAGGAAAACAATGACCTCAGAACTTCCACAGGAAATTTAATGTCTTCTGACTGTGTGGACAAATTAATAAATGAAAATGGGGAACTCAAAGATTCAAATTTTCCATCTCTAGACACACCTAAGAAATTTAAAAGTTTCTAAGTGTGTCGTGAAAGAAAACCTCTTTTTCACCACAAGGCTGAGATTGCTGAAACCCAAACACAGTCCCGCATTATCCAGTTGGCTGAACTACCTAAATTTAATGCTCAAACTTAAAGTGTATCAGAAGCAAAGGTGAGGGCACTGATGGAAAAATAATGGGATCCCATAAATTGGGATGGAGACATGTGGGAGGATCCTGAGGAAGCTGAGGATGTTGAGTTTCTAGATGCTAATGAGATTATTCTGCCAGAGGAAGAGATTTTCCTACAAGCAGTGGCAGAGTCATCGCTGCCTGTACCCCCTGTGGTATTGGTCTCTTCCAGTATGCCTGGGGAAACTAATCCTTTGTTGACTAGGCAAGGTAATGCTGACACTCCTCAGGACCCATCTTCACCACCCATTTTTGCCTCCAGGCCCATAACCAAGCTCAAATCACAGAAGACTCATAAGGATGTGGTACATAGTATGACTCATGAGGAGGTACATTATTCTCCCAAAGAACTTCTTGAGTTTTCTAGCTCTTATAAGCAAAGGCCTAATGAGAAAACATGGGAGTGGATTTTATGAGTGTGAGATAGTGGTGGTGAAAACATACACCTAGATCAGGCTGAGTTTGTTGACATGGGCCCATTAGGTTGGGATTCTGAATTTCATACTGCAGCACATGGAGTAAAGAAAGGTGTTAACAATTTATTTGGTTGGTTGGCAGAAGTATGAATCAAAAGGTGCCCACTGTAAATGAGTTAGAGATGCTTGTCATCCCATGGTTTACTATTGATGAGGGGATTCAGAGGTTTAGGGAAATGGGAATGCTGTAACAAATCTGTCACGTTAAACTTAATCTTCTCTTTTTGCTCTTGTTGCTTTTGCTGTCTTCCACCGCCATGAACTATTGCTCCTCTGCTATGCCACCCTGCCTTGGAGCCAGCTTATTATGGATTGAAACCTCCACAAACTGTGAGTATAATAAACCTTTCCTTCCTTAATTTTGGGCATCAGGTATTTTGTCTCAGCAATGAGAGAAAAGTAACATAGGCTGATTAAGATTTTCTTGAGGCAGTGACATTAAAGAAAACTATTAAGCATAATAGAACACACATGACATAATCTACAGGTTGGTATATTTTAATGTAACATAAAATACTGCTCACCAGAATTGTCTGTTTTGTCTAAATAGTCAAAATTGAGATTACTTGATCACATTGAGTGGCATAGTTCTTCACCATTACATGCTGGTTTTTCTATGAATAGTAGCAACTCTCCACCCCACCCTTAACTTAACCATGTCCCTTTATAGACTATCATACCCTCAGTGCGTGGAAAATACCTGTCTTTTATTTGATGAGTTCAGCTGTCAGTTGCTAGGTTTTTCTGTCAGTTTACTGTCAAACATGTATTTACAGGAAAAAAGCGATTCAAACCAAACTTTTTTCTAGAAGTTTTTAAAACCAGAGGGCTAGTTCACAATATGTATATTCTTGTAATTCTTTCCAACTATTTATGATTTTATTACTTCTGACAACATAACTCTATTATCCTAATGATCGTTCTTTCATTTATTCTTTTATCTTAGGCAGCTTTTAACACTTCTGCTTTGTCTTAGAGGTCTGCTGTTTCACTACCTTATGTCTAGGTGTGAATTTAATTTCAAGTTGGAATTTATTTTACTTTCTGAACCTAGTATGCAAAGTTTCCTATAATTTGAGTAAACATTTCAGTCACTATATTTCCAGCAAAGATTGCCAATAAATCCTCTATTCCCTTTGTTCTTTCAATCTAACACTCTTATTTGACCTTGTACTATGTCTGTTAGCATGTCATGCATAATCTCTGCTCATCCTTCTTCTCCCCTCCTCCCTCACTTTCTCTTTTTTCTTACACTTTCACTTTGGATAATTTCTTCAAGGATTACCCAGTCAACTGTTCACTTTTCAGTTGTGCTCAACCTGATATTTTCAGTGATTTTGGCTTTAATGAATATACTTTTATTTTTATAATTCTACTTTGTTTGCTAAGATACATTTTAAAGCTTTTGTGTTTTTTCATCATGTTTTGATTACTTTCATCGACATCTTATCCTTATTTGACAATTTGAGCTGATAGCTCTTCCGATAGCTATTCATAAAACTTCTTCACTTTTCAGTTTTGTATTTTGAAAGGTAATTTCATTTTAAGCTGGCATTTATCCATAGAAATTTGGAGTAGCCTGGGTTTTAGGTGAAACTTTCCAGAGCAATTCACTTCCATTTATTTCTATCAGGACTCACAAGATTTATAACGTTTGTAACCCATTATTAGATTAATTTCTTGACTTGGAGATAAGTATTCACGTGGTGTAACTGAAGTAAATACCAAATTTACTTGAAGGCAGACTTTTTCATAAAATATTTCTCCCCACTCTAATCCACTTATGGCAACAGAGGTGTTACCTCCCTTTGCAATACTTTCTAGGTCCTCCTAGCCATCAGTTTATAACTACTTGAACTCTGATTTCTTTCTTTCTTGGCCTCGAAGTTCTGTCTTCATTAGTGAACAGCCAAAATACCCTAAATCTTGATTTATGGTAATCAGGTGACTTCCTTTTCACTTCCTGCTCTGCTTTCCAGTTCTATTTTGTTTTGGAGCCCTTAGCAATGTTCCACTTTATTGAAATCTCACCTACACTCTTAACACACTGCTATATTTTGTCCAGTATATGAAAGATACTCATATTTTATAGTGTTCCATACTCCTGAAAAAGGCAGAGACTTTGAGTTTTGTTATTTAAATTGGAGAAGGAACATTGTCACCATCAACTTATTTTTTTCAAGGAATGTTGGTTTTAATTTATTGCCTTATATTTAAAATGCAGTCTATTCATTAAGGAATAATGTAAGTAAAAATCTCATGATGCTATATTTAAGCGATTTTACATTTTCCACCATAAGATGAGATATTGTATGAATTTCAACCTACAATATCAAATTTAATAATTTTTCCAAGAGGGCTAGAGCAATTATATGCTGAAAATCTGTTGTTTAAAATAATCCTTACTAGTCATCAGTAGTAATAGGAACAAAATCTCATGAATCAGATACCTCTCTCAGTCCTACATATTTTGTTATCAGCCTCATTCTGGCTAATACATTTTTTCTTCTTAGTGTGTCAGGGTAGTTTGCTTATGCTGTTCAATATCTACCAAGGACTATCTGCACTGTTCGTGGAAGACAACTCACGACAATGCCTGGGCACTTGAAGCAAGAGCAGCGGAGAGAGGGTTTTGAAAAAGGTGTGGAGGGAAGTAGCAGACATACAGGCAATTGGAAAGTGACCCTGCTCAGTGTTTTCCATCCTTTCCCTAGCCAAGAGCATTTTCTCCTAGTTCCACATTTTATGATATCATGAAGGATATTTTAAATGCTGGCTCTGAGGTAGGGTCAAATGGTCAGGCTATTTTGTCTATAAAATCCAAGGATCATTACTCAGCAGCAAGTCTAAGCATGCCTCGCCCATTCCCAGTTAATACTGTATTCTAAATATACTGTCCATGTATCACCTTCTGAAATGCCCTGTAACTGACATCATTTAACAAAGCAGGCTCCATTCAATACTACAGAAAGAATCAGGAAATCCTCAAATCCTCCTTCTTCACTTGAAATCACTGTACTCAGGGATAAAACAACAGAACATCATTTTGAAATAGTTGTTTATATAGTTGAATTCATCTCCACACATCTTTTTATAATGCTTGCAATTTACTTTTTCAGCTCTTTTCCACATATACTTCTGTTATTTAAGTGGGAATTTCAGTTTTTATTCATATAGTAGCTAATTTCATTTTAATGTAAATAAGTATAATGCACTAATGCTTTTGTTCTCGACCTTCATCATTCACTTTTTTAGCAGATGAATTTGGTTTTGTTATGAGCCCTTAGAGGTAATAAAGAATTTTTTAAAATAGTGTCCACTCTTCTAGGTATTCTGGGTTCTATTCTTGGATCAAGTTAAATTGATATAGAAAATCTGTATGTATAGTTAAGAGCCCTCCTGAAATAACAAATAAATGCAGGGTTATAAGTACACTATTAAACTGAGACTAGTTAGGTCAGAAAGTCAGAATAGTACAAGTGAAAAATTTGTAATCTTAGTTTAAACACTTCTCAGGATTCACTTTTTTAATTATACAGCAAACTTGAAAGTGGATGATGTACAATTATTGTGAGGACATCGCAATATGCTTTGGTCACTTGGTTGCATTATGACTTTTTATATATTGAAAATTCCTAATTTTGTAAAAATCTGATTGGTATGGTAGGAGTGGATGATCAACTATAGCAGCTAAAAATGCCAGATGCTTCTCTTCACTTCCTCTTTTGTTGATGGGGCATGAACACATAATTTAGGCGGTGCCAATCAGAGGCCACTAGGTAGAAGGTGACTCTCCAGCTATATGGAAGAAAGGTTTGAGAGAACTTTAGCCCTGCAGGTAGCAGCAGTATCTCTGGTTCTGGCGTGAGCAGTTTTTATCTCCAGACCAATTCTTTTTTTTTTTTTTTTTTTTGTGGCACCGGTGATTGAACTCACAACCTCGCACCTGCCAGGGCAGGCACTTAAGCCACTGAGTCAAACTCCCGGCCCTGGTTTTTTGAGGCAGGGTCGCACTGTGTAGCTCAGGCCGGCCTTGCACTTGCATTGTAGCCCAAGCTGGCCTTGAACTCACAACGCTCCTCCTCAGCTTCCTGAGTGCTGGGATTAAAGGCATGCGCCACCACGTCCGGCTTCCAGACCAGTTCTAAAATATGTTTCTGTGCATTTTTCCTAGTAGCTTAGCCTCTTCATTCTTCCTGGTGAGTTCTGTGAACTTCCAACAGATAAGGTACATTCACAATTTTTAATTGTATTTAATTTTATTTTTAATTTTTTTTTATTTAAGAGAAAATGGGCACAGAAAAGAAAAACAAAAAGCAAAAGAGACAAACAAACAACAACAAATCCAATACAATAACATTATAGGTTTACAAAGTGAGATGATTGGAATTTGACAGTGGTTGTAATATTGCATATCATTACCTTCAAAGGGTTGTTTAGATTAACAGATAAAGACATGTAAAATTGATCTAATAATGAGTATTAACTGTTCTTTTTCAATAACTAATGCGTTTAGTAGTATAGTCATTTTAACTATCTTATGTGTACCTATATGAAAATTATGTCTTTTTCCTTTTCCCTTCCTTCTTTCCTCCTTTCCCCTTGTAACACCTCTTGTTATCTTCAAAATAACTGCCCATATCCTCAGGCACAATACAATCAAACAAAATAGTACAGGATAAATGAAAAACAAGACAATGGAAACAATACATAGTAAAACAACACTGATTACTATAATGCCTCATGTTATCTTCTAAGCAGTTGCTTATACCATCAGTCATAATACAATCAAACAAACCAAAATAGGATAAAATCACTCAAAACAAAACAATGAAAGTAATACAGGGTTTCAAAACAAGGTGATCAGATATCAATAATGGCTACCATAATGTGTTTTGTTATCTTTGAAATAGCTGTCTATGCCATCAAATATAATAAAATTAGGCAAACCGAAATAGAATAAGACCAAACTAAACAGCTCAATGAAAACAGTACAGGACTCAAATCCTGATGATAGATTAACAATGCCCACTGCCTGCCCTTTTTAGACACTTCCTCCCCTTTTGTTTTTACAATATGTATTGTGTATTTTGAATCCTACTAACTCCTTTAGTTTTTAGTTTTTTGTTTTTGTTTTTGTTTTTACTAGGGAGATAACATGATGTTCACCCATGTGGCTCTGGGACATTTCATCCATGAACATGATCTTAAGTTGTATCCATTTACCTACAAGAGGCTTGAGGTTATTTTTCTTTATAGCTGAGTAGCTTTCCATTGGATAAAAATGCCATATCTTTTTTGTCCACTGTGTAGCTAGTGGGCAAGCTACCCCCACTTCTTTCTAGTTCCTTGTCACATACAGCATTGTTCTCTCTCCTTTGACTTTCAGTCTATAAAACCTCTTTCGAGTTTAATGTGTTTCTTGTATAAAGCATATTGATGGATCCTGTCTCTTGATCCACCCTGCCCGTGTTTCTTTCCATTGGTAGATTGAGGCCATCTACATTAGTGGTTAAGACCAACATGTACTGCCTCGTCTCTGCCATGCCACTTTACTGCCATTGGCTGCCTACTTTTCCTCTCTACTCAATTGTCTGCCCTGCTCAACAATATCCCTCTGCCACTGTTTCTGGAGCTGTGGTCTTTTTTATCTCTCTCTAAAATGTCCTTCAGTATTCTTTGTAGGGTTGGCTTGGTGATCATAAATTCCTTCAGTTGTTCTTTGTCATGGAAGTATCTTGTTTCTCCATTAATTTTGAAAGATAGTTTTGCAGGGTACATCAATCAGGGTTGGAAGTTGTTTTCTTTCAGGGCTTGAAATACTTCACTCCAAGCTCTTCCTCACCTGATGGTTTGTGTTGAGAAGTCTGTTGTGATTCTGATGGGTTTTCCTTTGTAGGTGATCTGTTTCCTTTCTCTAACAGCTTTGAATATTTTGTTTTTGTGTCAGATTTCTGTGATCTTGATTATTATATGTCTGGGTGTAGATTTGTTTTGGTTATAGTTAGCTGGAGTTCTATATGCTTCACTTATTTGAAAGTCACTTCCTTTTCCCATGCTTGGGAAGTTTTCTAAATTGTTTCTGTAAATAGGCTTTTAATTTCATTTGTACTGACTCCTGCTTTTTCACTCACACCTTTTATTCTTAAGTTACGCTTCTTTGGGTTGTCTTGCAGCTGTTGTATTGTTACTTCCAGGTTCCTTGTTATTTTTAAGAGATCTTTCCTTTCAGAATCACAAGCTGCTAACCAGTCTTCAAGGTTTGAAAGTCTATCTTTAGTTTCCTTCAAGTGCTTTTGCCAACTTTCACTGGAATTTTTGATTTCCTGGTTATCTCTTTGAATCTGTTTCATGTATTTCTAAATCTTTTTTGTATTGTTCATTCAAGGTTTCCCTCATATTCCTATGCTCCATTTTTTCATCTATGTCTCCTTTACAGTTGCCTAGTAGTTCTTTTAGTATGTTTTTCATTTCTTCTTTTAGTTGAGTTAGCATTTCTGTTCTAATTTCTTTTATAGCCTCTTGAAGTTGTTTCTTTACTTCAGTTGCCATCACCTCAGAAACTTTAGTTGTGTGACTCCCGATCTCTTCTGCATTTGCATTCCTGGACTTGCTCTGCTTGAACTGGAGGCCAGAGACTGCCTTTTGCTTCTTTGTCTTGACATATTCCTGGGTTCTTCTGGGCAAATGGGTACTGGGGAGCCAGGCATTCCTTGTATTGGCTGCAATTTCTCTGAAGTGCGACTGATTCTTCTAGCCAGTGCTGATTATGGATATCTAATGGTTGCCACTGGGGGCACTGTTACAGCGCTATCTGCTGCCTTTCCCCAGTCCGCCTTGGCTCCCTGATGGCTGGTGGGGTGTGTGCAGGGGCCAGCCACTGCCTGTGAACCTGGGTCAGTCACCCGCAGACTCTCCACCACCACCCCTGGAGTGCATGTGGAGCCACTGTCTCCAGACCAAGCCGGTCACCCACAGAGACCCTCTGAGGTGACCCCCAGTGTACATGTGGGGGCAAAGCTCAGCCTGAGCAACCTCCATGGGTCTGCGCCCAGCTCGGAGTCCCCAGCCCAACTCCAGGATATCTCCCCACCGATCTCCCTCATGCAGGAGGGTGAGGACCTCCGCACTCACAGTTCTCCGGGTCTGCTCCCCCTGTCCACTGCCACTCTCCTCCAATGCTGCCTCTCTTGGCAGAGGCCTCTGGGGTTGCCACCACCGTGGCACCTTGATCATGCATCCCCAGGTTTCAGCAGGTCATCTCACCCAGTGGGTCCGCCTCTGGGCAGAGGCACTGCCAGCTACCACCTTCTTTGTTTGAGTGTTTCTTTTTACTCTTTCTGTGGTCTTCAATTCTTGCTTTAGATTCTTCCTGGGTCCAGTGGACCCACTTCTTTCCTTCTTGTCTTCCCCATGTTGCTATATTCCAGCATCTGGATGGCATCTCTCAGGGAGGCTGTTTACTCTGCTGCTTACAGTTCTGCCATCTTGTTCTATTTTTAATTTTTTAAATAGTCATTATTATTTTTTGGGTGAGAGTACCGGGAATTGAACTCAGGACTTCATGCTTGCCAGGCAGGCGCTACACCACTAAGATAAATCCCTGGCCCTAATTTTTTTATTTTTAAACTTTACTTTTTTAAGTTAGAGAGTAAAGCCTCTGATATAGTTATCTTAAAATTTGTTGAAGTTTGCATCCTAAAACAGGATCAGTTCTTGTAAATCCACTGTGTTCTTGAAATTTGTATTGTGACACATTAAAAATGTTTGTTTAATAAATTTTGATAATTATAGTGTATATATATAAATCTAAACTTGGTATAATTACCAAAGAGAAAAAAATAAAAATCTTACCCTGATTGTCACCATATTGGTGAATTTGTTAGTTTCACTGTCTTTTGTTCATCTTTGAGCTCATCGAGTTGCTTTGCTTCTTCTTTGATCATTTCATGTAGTTTGGCTCATCAATTTCCTCCAGTGGTGTCTCTTAGATCTGCTTTGGGAAAGTTGGGAGTCTTTGGAAGCATTTTGTTGCCTTGTTTATTCACATTCCTCTGTGTGTGTGTGTGTGTGTGTGTGTGTGTGTGCATGTGTGCATATGTGTGTGTGTGTGTGTGTGTGTGTGCATGCAGACACACACTGAGGGTTCAGGTCAAATAGAGTGAAGAGCCTTTGCTATTGGTGTGAAGCTCACTTTAGTTAGGTTCTGTTTTCCAATGATGTACTCTTAGCTTTTCTGGTCACGAGGTATTGTCTACTACTTCACCCTACTCATTTTAATTGTGTTGGTCTTTGTCACTGTTTAAGAATTCCTACTGTTATAACAGTATCCACAGATTCAACCGTGCATCAATCATAAACATTCAAACTTATTTTTATGCTTTCACCTTTTATCAGTGCCCATTACAGATATACTATACTGTTACTGGCAGTTAGTCTGTGATGAGGGAGAAATGAAGGAAAAAGCAAGGGGGAAAAGGAGGGGTGTAAGTAAGTAGGGGAAGAGGGAGATTAGAGACATATTAACAGGTAAAAATAGAAGTTCAGGTTCTGTTAAAGGTATTTTTATAGTTGGATTAAATGGTTATGTTGAGGGATTTTAAGAGAATATTTGTGGAGGTCAGGGGCAGGAAGCAGAGGGAGACAGGTGTAGAGACTGAGGGAAGCTGTTGGGTCTTTGGAAC
>RJWM01034673.1:0-19531 GCA_004363535.1 Dasyprocta punctata | reverse complement strand
GCGTGCGCCACTACACCCGACACAGTGCTCCTTTAAATCAGCCTTGGGATTAAACCAAAAGCCTTCCCTCTCTGACGCTTGCTGGGGTTCGTGTCCCACAAACACCAGTTCCACAACAGCCCGGAGCAGCGGACACAGGGAAGTCCCCTCAGGTCCCCGGCTTCCACCTGGATCCCCCAGGACCGTGGCAGCCCACTCCTAACTGCGCACACGCTTATGACCTAATTATTTCTCCTTAATTAACAGGAAGCCAATTAAACAAAATTAAAGGAACCCCACAGGAAGGCGCTCTGCAAACAGACATTTAGGAAATGTACACCGACTCAAAGGGCAAAGGAGACAAAGGGCGGAGGCGAGGAGATCACTGTAGCTCATGGACCTCAACTGCCAGGGCGATCAGGGCTTCCATTCTGGTTTCTTATCCGCATATCTCTTGAAAGAGAAGCAGTGAGGCGCCACAAAATATCAGTGCCACCCAAGCCTGCCAGGCAGGTTTCATTTGTGTCTCTGTGAACGGACAAAATTTCTTCGTTTGAGTCAGAAATGGCTCTTTAATGAAAAGACTAATGATCACAACGCTTAGCCATAGAGTTTTCCCATTCTGTCTCCCTCCTCGTCTTCCTTCACATCTACCCGAGTCCCAATTAAGAGATAGAATTTTATTTGAAAATTTATTTTCCTGACGCTATTAGCTATAGCATTGTGAAAGTGACATTGAAGTATAAAGAATTCTCCCTTTTTCAGATTAACGACCGTGGGGAAGTTTGCTTGCTGGACTGAGGACCACTGAATACAACGTCTCTCTAAACTGTCAGGAGCCCTGCAGATCTGGGAAGCAGCCACAATTGACAAATTTGCACCTGGTTCCATTTCTAGTTCCGGGTTTCTGTGCAAAAATGCGCGTCACGGTAACGATGGGGAGAGAAACGTGGGTGCCCAGGGCCCGAGCCTCTCCGAGTCGCCTGGTTTATCCCGGCTGACTCTGCGAGCCCAGCCGCCCGACCCTGTCCTCTCTGCACGCAGTACCAGCAGCGGCGACGAAAGCCGCAGTGCCTCGTCCTGCCCATAGGTGGCGTCCTGAAAGGAGACGTTCTCAGGTCTAAAAATACCTAAAATTCAAGACTTTGAACTAACTTGAAAACAGGCAAAAACAAACGCATTTTCCATTGGAATCTGCTCTCATTTTGACTACATATACCTTAGTACACATCAAACTAATCACTGCCCTGACTTCGGAGTGATCAGTGAGTGCGTGTAACCCCTGTTCTGCAGGAGGCTTCCAACCCGCTGTCACTAAATTCCCTTGGCAACTACCCAGGTTTAGAGATTTCTCATATCCTTAGGAAGCTGTTAGTCTTCTGAAGAGTTAAATCCATGATGCCAGTCTCTTTGGAGCTCAGTTTTCTACCGATTTGGTTAATTAACCCAAATGCAGTTGAAAGTATCATAGGGTGGACCTGTGCATGTTTCTCCAGCCATAGCCCGACCACGGGTCATTTCACAGTCTAAATGCCGGCTCATATTTTTAAGGTGAAAATGATTCACCAAATTCAAAAATATCCATTCAAAAATAGTTCACCACCATGTTTTTTACTTGCCATAAGAATGTCAGGGCTGACTATTATTAGTCTGACCACTTTGCCAGAAATAAGCGGTCAACAAGCAGCCTGACCCGGGTTCCCACACCTGAATTAGGTGGTGGTTTGGGCCCTGAGTGGACAAGTCTAATGAGCCTTTCTCAGATGTTTCTAAGTAGAGATGCTGCTATCTCCTCCGCTTTCACATTAACGGGGAGGCCATGAACTCATCATTTGGGGCTATGTGGTTTTAAAATCCATCTCATTAAGTTGGGTCCCTGGGCAAGTTACTCAAGTCTCTGTGCCGCCGGGTTTGCATGGTAAGGTTGCTGGGAGGATCATGAAGTTAATGGATTATAAAATTCTGACTCCCTGCCCCAGGTACGTGGCTCAATGCATGCGCCATTTCTTGCTTGCCTGTCTGACCCTGACAGGCCTACCGGGAAAGGGCAGAGTATTACTCATCCCACAGCCCTTCGGTGAGCACAGACCCCGGACGTGAATGCCCCACCGGTGGTGAATGATTCAACCATTGGGAAATCAATTCTGAACAACAGGAAGAAACGATTTCTCTTTGTTTCTATCAACGGAATAAAAGAGAGGTTCTCTTCATTCTACCTCCAAGCCCAAAAAAGGCAAAGGAAAACAAAACAAAATAAAACATGCTGAGTTATTACAAAATTGTCTAGCAATGGAAGGATCCAAGAAAATTTCTCAAGGAACTCAAACTTCTTCTAAGTCATAAATATCATAATGAGTAAATTTTATGTTGATGTATTTTATGACTAGCTATTGACCTTGGATAATCATTACATTAACTGCAACTAATTGAGTATTTACTACACATAGAACAGAGTTCTAAATGCTGTCCGTATTTAAATCATTTACTATAACAACCCTGTGAGGCAGGAACTATTCTTTTCCATGCTTCATGAAGAAACTGAAATATAAAGTAACTTGCCTGCCTTGTATGTGGCAGGGCCAAGATTTATACCAGGAATCCTAGCTCCATAACTGGACATAATTTACATTTAATATATTTCATATTTACTGTATATACATTTAATATAATTAAATGGATATCACTGACATTTAATATATTTTAAGAAAGAGTTGAATTATTTCTTATGTTTATTTTACTCTTTATATTTTTTTACTTTTAATTTCTTATGGGGTAGAGAAGGCTAACCGTACCTTTTTTCTGCATCTGGAAACCCTAAAAATATTAGTCTAGCTTTAGTCTAAGGAATAAAATGGCAAGAAAACAATCTAATGAAGAAGATTTAAACCAAGAAGACTGGGCAAAGTAAAAAAGGTGAAAATATCCTAAATAAAACTCCACCCAAATGACTACAGTCCTAATGGAAGCAAACATTTAGACTGCAGAGCTGCGGGTGACTTTTGTTTCTCATTATAATGTACTAGACTATTTTCAAACCCATATTCTTACTGATGTGATAACACTAGCTGGATCAGTCTTTTAAAAAGTGGTCACATGGCCTCAACGAGTAGCAAAGGCAGTCCTTTTAAGCACCAAAATCTCAGATAAAAGAGAAGAATATTGAGTGTTGTAGTCTGTTTGAGTTGCTATAACAAAATGCCATTATGTACGTAGTTGATAAACAACAAAACTTTATTTCTCACAGCTCTAGAGGCCAGGGCGGCTGAGACCAGGCTCCAGCAGGCTCCGGGCTGTGAGCATCTATGTCCTGGTTCACAGAGGGCTTCTAGCTGTGTCCTCACGAGGCAGAGATGACAATTCTGTATGTGCTTATGCCAGACAACACCACCACAAAAGAACTGAACAAAAACTGATAGAACTGAAAGGAGAAATAGATAAATCCACAATTACAATGGGAGACTTCACACCTCTCATAATTGGTAAGACAGGCTCGGCAGAAAATCAGCAAGAATACAAAAGAACAAAACCACCAGGTAGCACTGGTATTTATACACTCCGTATAACAAGAGAATACACACTCCTTTCAAGCATCAATGAAACAGACAAAAAGACCATGGCCTGAGCCATAAATCTAACCTCAACAAATTGAGTGCTCTGCACTAAAATGGGATGAACCACTGATGCACACACACACATTTGCAGGACTACCTTGAGAACTTTGCTGAATGGAGAAACCAATCTCAAAAGATTGCACACGGCAGGATTCCACTTACACAATGCTACGTGTTGGATGTAGGACCTTGCCTTCTGGGAGGTTGAGTCCTCGGTCTGGCAGTGTTGAGAGGTGGTGTCAGCCTTTATGGAATGTGGTTTAGTATGATGTAAGGAGGTCACTGAGGGTGCTGACCTCAGAAGGAACTGATGTGGTTCCCATGGGACCCTTGCTAGTTCTCATGAGATAGATGGTTGTCACAAAAGAGCAAACCAGCCCCTCCTCAGCCCCTCTGCCCCCGTCTCACCTGATCTCCCTCACCCACTCTCGCCACCATGATGCCATCCACCCTGGGGTTCTCCCCAAAGCCAAGCCAAGGTTGGCAACCGTGTCCTTGAACCTCCAGATTGAAGCTATATAAACTCCTTTTCCTTATAAGCTATTCAGCCTCAAGAATTTCTGTATAGTCACAGAAAGTGGACTCATATAACATTCTTGAAATAACAAAATGATAGAATTAACAATAATAGCAAAAATGTTTCTGGTTGCCAAGAGTTAAGGAAGGAGTAGGAAAGGGCACAAAGTGTCGCACTGTGAAGTATCCTTGAGGCGCTGGAGATGCTCAGTATCTCGGGCTCTCATTTGGCACCCTGGGGCAGTCCTGGGGAACAGAGGGAAAGAGGAAGTGACTTCCTGCTCTATTATTTCTTACAACTGCATGTGAACCTACACTTATTTCAAAATGAAAATTTAATTAAAAATTTTTAAATGAAGGTAATGTAAGACATTTTTTGTCAAAAACTGAGAATTCATCCCAGTAGAATTATACTAAATTTCTAAAGAGATATTTGGGCAGACAAAAAAAAAAAATGATCCCAGATAGAAACACAGATGTAGAAAGGGCAAATATATAGATACATCTTCCAATTTTACAAAATGAGAATGTCTTGAAGATATAAATATAGACTTAAAATTTAGCACAACAGAACAAAAGTAAGAGAAGATAAACAGAATTAAAGTTCTAAAATTCTTTTTTATGTTTTTTTGTTTTGTTTTGTTTTTTGTTTTTGGTACTGGGAATTGAACTCACACTTGCCAGGCAGGCACTGTGACATCGAGTTATATGGCCCTAAAATTCTTATAAAAGTACTATTAACTGTTTCTAATAAGGTAAGACTGCATCATGTGATCTTTGCAGTATGCTATGAAAGGATAACAAGAAGACATATAGTTATTAGCTAACAGACCAGGAAAATAACTGTGAAAATTACTCAAATTCCAAAAGAAGAAAGGAAGAAAAGGAAAAAGAAATCATAGCATAAATAGAAAAGAATAGGAATAGTAAGGATTTAGTAAAAAATATTACTATAATATATAAACTGAAAAAATAGTCCAGTTAAAAGATAATAAATATAAGCTGTATTAATAAGCATATTCTCTTTTCTTCATGTAAGCGATATACCTTGAAAATAAAAGCACAGAAAAACTAAAATTAAAATGATGGAAAAGTATATAGCATACAACTTTATCAAGCAGAAGCTAGTATTGCAGTATTACTATTAAAAAACAGTACTTGATAGTAATATAAGCAAAAAATACTACAAGAGACATAAGCACCATTTCTTAATTCCCTTTTCCAAATATGCATGGACTTAATAAAACTTTCAAAATTATACCCTTGATTTAACATATCTTTCTCATTATCTTATAAACCAAGCAGAAAAAAATGTAGATACAGATTTTAATGAAGAAATTATGCAATCTGATCGAATTAACATATGAAGAATGATGATCTGAACAATTCCAAAATATACAATTTTTCAAATATACTTAACAAAATTGAGTATATGTTGGTCTATAAGGAACATCTCAACACATTGTAAATGATTGAAATCAGAGTATACTCCTTTAAAACAGAGAAATAAAGCTAGGAATCAATATCATGAAAACAAAGAGAAAATTCCCCAGTGGAAAATAAGCAATGCGTTTCTCAGTAATTCCTAGGTTAGGAAGACTCATATCACAGTTCAGAAGCATTCTGAATAAAACAACAAAAAGATACCAACCTCGTACGCAGCTAATGCGCTATTTAATGAAAACGCATAGGTCGTTTGAAGCCGAGTTTCTTCCTTTGGAATGGGACACCGAGAAGCCCTGAAGATTTGTTGTCTAGTGAAACAAGTATAATTGGTAGAAACTATTTTTAAAAATCATATAAAGTCCTTGAAAATCCTCCTAAGGGTAGACAGATAATGAAGAAACATCTCTTCAATAAAACCCACGAAACCCGAAAGGACACTAAGACATGGCAGCCCTTGAGTCATGCATGACTGGCTACCTCTGGAATCCTGAGCTCAATGAGATGCAAACTGCTCTCTGAAAAGCTGGGGCCGATGTCTGGACTCCTTTTCTCCCCAACTCTCCAAGGATACGGTGTCTCCCGCGTGGTGCTGAAAGCCACCAGCGTTCCTCCTGTTCTCGGGCGGAATCCCTGGTGCATGCAGCCCCAGTGTCGAGGGGTTCCTGCTTCCGTCTTTCCCCATCCACAAGGCAGAAGCTCCACTCAGGCATCACAAGTATAAAATACAGGGCCCTATTCCCGCAGCCTGCTGTTCCAGGCAAGGCAACTGGAGAAGGTCAGAAGCTATCACCATTCCCAGGTCCCCAGCACTCACACAGACATGTGACTCACAGGGAGAGCCAAAACATAAGAACATGGAAATCTGAAGATCTCCCCACAGGAGCCCACTCTCTACGGGAAAGTTCAAGACCAAGGGTGTACTAGAAAACAATGGAGATACTGGTAGGAAGTAATTGAGAAGAAACTGGTAATTATACAAGTGAAAAAGCTAACCTGTAGACTAGCTAGTTATCAGAGAGAACCTTGAAAGAGACACTCAAAGAGCCTTCTTTGGACCAGAATGAACTTCAGATACTGGCTTCCAAATTTGCACTTAATGAATTTAGTTGGGTCAGATTGTGGAGTGATTTATGTCCCAAAGAAATCCTACAGCAATCACCCAAAAATTAATAGAGGCTAACAGCTAGGTGTGATACTAATGAGTAGAGGAAAGGAGGAAATACTTCCACATGATAATTCGAAACCACAAATATCAATGAAGAGAACTAGAAATGGTGCAGAAGTTGAGACACAGAGAGATTAAATCATTTGTCCAAAGATTTTTAACCTATTAACAGGTTTGATTATCTCATTTTACAAACCAGTAGCAATAGCAAAGTAGAATAAGGACAAGGTGCTCATGAAAAGAAAAAAAAATCACAGATGAATGACTTCTATAGACTATAAAAAGCAGACATAAAACTTCCCAAAGCATCATCACCTGAGATCATAAAGCAATGGTAAGAACACCACCCTTTGTGCTTTTTGTGTTTTACATGGCATTTTCATTATTCTATTCAATTCGCCTCTGAGTTAATAAAAGTATTTAATTTCTAAAAAGGCCGATAGTCCATGATTTAAGTTCCTACTTCAGGTAGCTGGGAAAAGAAGAGCACAGGAAAGCTAAACAGAGTAAAAGGAAGGAAACAATAAAGGAAGAAAAAACTAATTAAATGGAAAACTGCATAACAGAGAAAGGAAGAAACCCAGCAGCTGGTTTTTTGAACAGATTAATAGAATTAATAGTTCCTTAGAGGAGTGACAGAAAAAAAGAAAGAAGTCTTAAATTGTAAACATCTATAATTTTGAAAGGCACATCATTATAGATCCTACAGATGTCAAGAAATAACAGATTTCACAGACTCTCAAAATAGTGCAGAAATGGTGATGTCTCCACTACAAAATGTAAGGCCATCCAAACATGGGAATATTTTGGTAGTTCTTCTTTATGATGACCCAGATACTCCTCCAGGAAACCCCAATACCAGATTTCTGTTTTTCTGTTTAATGCTACAATAAGTGAACTGAATCCTTCTGTCCACATGAGCAGAGACCTAAAGAAGCAGCTATTATCTCTGGGACAATAGTTACTAGTTGTCACTCAAAACTTATTTTCTCTTTCATCCATGGAAGTAGAATCTGAAGCTTGGACATAGTTGCCCAGAATAAAGATATTTTCCATCTTTTTTTGCTGCTGTGTGGTTTTGTAATTAAGTACATGGGATGTAAAGAGACAAGCTACATGGTGCTTCCATAAGCCTCCTTAAAACCAAGTGAGCAAACAAACCTGTCCCACTGCTTCGCCCCTTTTCTTCTCCATTGTCTCGCCCATCCTACTGTCTAGAAGCCCAGAAGTGATAGCCATTGCTGCGGACCATGAAGCAGCAGGCTTCTGCGCTGGAGATGGACCATGGAGTGTGAGTGGCAGAAGCCTGGGTTTCTGGATACTTCATGGGAAAAAAAAAAACTGCTGCCCAAACTATGCTGCTTCTCTCTGGACTTTCATATGAGTGATGGGGAGGGAAGGAGCCAGATCTATCTTATTTCAGGCCCAATTATTATAGATCAAACTTATTCTTAGCTATTGGAGTGACGCCCATCTCAAGTACTTGGAACTCTGTGCAGGTGAAATACCACATGTTAAATAATTGTATGGGATTCTCAGAAATATTTAAACAAGAAACTATGGAACAAATACTGAAAAAGTTTTCCATTTCTAAGTAATTAAATTAGGAATCTTTAATTAATACTTGCTAATATTCATGCAAAGAGTCCTTAAAGTCTTTCTGGACACTGAAGAGTCATGTGAGCTGATGACAAAGAACACAAAAGAGATGCCAAAGTCGTGTAAGGAACAAAAAATGATTTCTCACACAGACTGGATGCCTTTTCACAGACTGGATGACAGGGTAAATTCTTCTTAGAGGAACAGAATTCCTGAGATGACTCAAATATCTCCAAAATGACGTTTCTTTTGTAAGAAAATGTCCTACAAATCACCTGCTTATATTTAATTTTCTGTATTAGTCAGCTTTCCTATTGCTGTGATAAAATACCCTAACATCCACAATTTAAAGGATAGTTTTATTTTGGGTCACAATTTTAGTGGGTTCAGCCCATAGACAAAGACAGAAAAGGCTTAATAGAAGGGCCTGGCAAAACAACACAACACAACACAACTGCTCATACCATGGTGGTGAGGAGGCAAAGAGTGAAAAGAGCAGCCTACACAGGAGTACTCTTCGAGGTCTCACCCCTCCCCTGCAGTATGTCATGTCCCACCATTTCTAACCAGGCCCAGCTTCTAACAGCACAGTCAGCTCTGAGCTCCTCAATGAACTAACTTATTGATGAGAATAGTGTACCCATGATCTAGTTACCATCCAAATACATGAGATTTTCCAGGAATTTTTAGATCTAAGCCATAACATTCTGGCCCTGGTCCCCAAAAGGTTCACATGTATCTTATTATACAAAATGCATTTAGTCCATCTCGAAGAGTAGCCAAAGTTTTAATAGCTCCAGCATTGCTCCAAAGTGCAAGTTCAAAGTCTCCTCTGAGTCTCAAGACAAACTCTTAGCTGTGAGGACCTGTAGAACTCAAAAAGAGAGTCAAACACTTCCATCATTCAATGGCATAGGGTAAACATTCCCAAACCAAAATGGAGGAGTATGAGCATAAGGAATAGAACTAAAGCAGAACTGAAGCACTGCAGGACAAACATTAAATCTTACTGCTCCATGCCCAGCACTCAGTGCAGGCTGTGGTGAAATGTGAGGTCCAAAAAGTTTGGGCAGTCCTTCCCATAGGACCTTGTCAGTTTCAGCCCACATGGTTTTTCTCTTGGACTGACACTGTTTATTACCCGCAGCTTTTATTGAGAGACACTCTCTATTCCTGGAATCTAAAATTTCTGGGGTTTCCACTGCACTTTTGACTTGAGTCTCACAGCTTTATACCTTTTCCTTCCAGAGTCACACTGCCTGGCCCCCCAGCCCTTCTTCTAAAATCTGAGTGGAAGCAGCCTCTGTGACCCTACTATTCCTGCATTCTGCATGCCTGAAAGACCAGCACTATATGGATAATGCCAAGGTCTGCTGCCAAGCTTAAGCCATAGCTGGGCCCCCTTGGACCATGACTGCAGTGGCCTCCAAGAGCCAGAATGGCTGAACAAAGTGAAATAAATATCAGAGAACCAATTTCCTAGGTGGCCCTTATCAAGAAGTGGTTCAGAAGATCTCTTCTCAAATGAAATATTTACATCTTTGCACCAATGGTCCTGTGAAGGACAATTTTCCAGGTGCCATCAAGCCATCTTTATTTACTATTGTCCTGAAGCAAAGTACTTGACTTCTTTTAAATGCAAATATTTTCACCAACAATGCTCTCCTTTGGTCTAATTTTACAAGTACTTCCTTTATGGCCAAGATTCACATCATTCAGCCGTGTTTTTTATTCCTGACTCCCACTATAGATCTGAATGTAAGCAGCCAGCAGTACCCATACAACATCCTGGACATTGAACTGTCTTGAGATTTCCTCTGCTAGATTATTACTCTGCTACCTTTAATGTCAGTCCCCTGCAGTCTCAGGACATGGGCAAAATGCAGGCAACATTTTTGCCAGAATGAACTATGCATGTCCCCTAATTAGGTATACACTGTACAGTCCTCATTCCCATATGAAATACAACCAGTCTGAATTTCACTGTCCATATTCCTATCAAAATTCTGGTCTTCTGGACACCAGCAAGAATCACCTAACAAGCTTGGCTTCCAGCATTCTAGGATTCTCTAGGCAGCGTCTCCAAAGCTTTTCAAACTCCCTGCTACAAACCAATTCTAAAGACTGCTAAACCACATTGTCAGATACAGTTGCTCCCAGTACCAATTTTCTGTATTAGCTTTCCTGTCACTGGGACAAAATACCCAAAACTCAACACTTAAAGGAGGAGAGGTTTATTTTGGTTCACAGATATAATGGGTTCAGTCCATAGCTGGTGGTTTCAAGGCAGAAACAGCATGAGAGGAGTGCTTGGCAGAGAAAAGCTGTTGTCATGACAGCCAAGAAGCAGACATACACACACACACACACACACACACACACACACATACACAGAGAGAGAGAGAGAGACAGAGAGAGAGAGAGAACCCTCGGACAAGAATACACACCTCTAGGTCATACCTTCAGTGATCTACCTCTTCCAACCAGTCCCTATCTCTGAATGGCATCGTCAACTGTGAATTCATCAATGGACTAATCCAGAGATGAATATAGCACCCTCATTTTATATCTAAATCGTAACATTTCCCATGCAAAAGAAAAGCTGCAAAGTATCATTTTCCATCAGCAATATCCAGCAAAATTAGAAAAAATTCTATAATAGGATCTTTGTGTTTTGATCTTTAAAAAGAATTATTTTAGGAACCTGATTCTATCTTTGTTGCCAGATTGATACTGTTGCACATTTATAAATCAGTCTTATATAAATCATTAAGAACCCTATTCTTCTCTGCTTCTGAGGGGAAGGAAGTAGGCCCCAAAAGAGTGAGATCTATGCTACCCGAATCATGCCTGTGCTGAAAGTGCAATTTCGAAAAATTTAGAACTGAGCAGCATCCTAATCTGGATCTCTGACCTAAAGTCACACATTTTGTTCAGTCTTTGTATAAAATTTGGCCTCAATTCTCTTGTCTCATAGTAATGGAAAAAGTATTAACTTTTAAGTTAGGCACACTCATATTTAAAGGTGGATGCCTCATGTATAACATTTCATCTCTACAATTTTAAATAATGTACTTAACCTCAGAGAGCCTTGCTTTTAATATCTGTAACAGGAAATATGTTAATAACTATGTAAGGCAGTTATAAAGAGTGATGCTCAAATGTAACAGTGTACTGGGTACAGTTAGAGAAACAAGGCAAGTCTCTATAATTAGGAAGAATAATTAAGAAAGGGGCTAGAGTCTGGTTATCAGAAGTTTATGTTTTCTAAAAAAATGGGTTTACTTAAAATGTGATCATGTATCTTCACTGAGTTACTTAGTGTCTCAGTCACATTCTCTATCCTGCAATAAAATACTGGACACCCATAACCTAGAGGAGAAGTTCATCAGTCCACAGCTGGCTGGCTCTGTGGTAGGAACAGCCTCAGGAAAGGGTCTGGCGGAGAAGAGCTGCTCACATCATGACAGCCAGGAAGCAGAGAGAGAAGGGAGGGGCTGGAGAAGGAGATAAACCCTTCCAGGTCACTGATGAGTATGGCACCCCATGACCCAATCACCTTGCAAAAAGCCCCACTAGTGCCATTAGAAATGAGAGCTCCCTCCCCTCCATTTAATTCCACAAAGCACCCTATAGTTATTCCTGCTTCCATTGTCCTAAGAGATGTAGAAAATAAAATAACAAAAACTCAAGGGATCGCTGATGCACTTGATGAGAGCACATGCGTGTTGGATCTCCCAGCCTGACCTTTCGCTCACCTTTACTCCCTACTCCCATTTCATTACAGGTTTATAAATATGCTACATGTCATAAATATAATTAAGGTCACAGAGAATTCTGGGATGAACATGTGTGTCGAGAACCCCTAGAGATTCAGTGGGAGGCACCTCAAGCAGAGGTGTCTGGCCTTTAAATTCTGAAAGCGTGATTTATTCACCCCCTTTTTGTTGCTCTTGCTCTGTTTGAGCTGTGTGCAGTGCTTTTCTGTCACCCCAGCACCTCTTCTTGTCTGTGCCCTATCTTATGTTGGCACAGACTTGCCCTGAGCATGACTTCCTGTGATTTTCAAAAAACATAGCTGCTTCCTGTTTCCTACTGGGTATACATTCAGCAGTTCTTCCTTCGCACACATGAACCTGGACTACTACTGGCCCATTCCATTGTAACACCACCTCTGAAAACTAGGCTTTGAGGGAACATTCTAGATCTCAACCATAACACTTAGTAATTAATAGTAGTTCTTCATACTGGAGTACTATGAATTTGTATTTCATAGTACATTTTCATTTACATTTAATGACAGTTAAAACCACAGCATAGAATCATATTTAGCCTATTAAATTTTTGAGTCTTTAGAAAGGAGAGTTACTAAGACTTGACTTAATTAGTCTGTTGATATTAGTTGCTCCTCTAAAGAAATCACCCCTAAAATAAGCACATACCACATACACCAGAACTGCTAATGCCTAGTTATTTTAATGCAGACTTTTCTACAGTAACCTTACACAGATTTATATAAAACATGTGTGGTAACATTGTAATAGATGTGGCTTTCACTTCAATCAAATCAAATGTATGTAAATCTGAATGTAGCTAAATAATTAGGACATTTAAAGCCTAACTATCTCCTCTGGCAAATATTTTAAAAATCAATTTCAGAAAAATGATTTATTGCAACTTTTCAGAAAGCCATTTAAATAAAGGAGGCAGACATCAATATTGTTCCAGTAATCACATTACTGATTGCAGTCACTCTGTTTGGGCCATGTGATAGATGAACTCACCCCGACCTGTGAATACACAGATTCATGTGTCAAAGGGGGCTTAAACCTGTCAATCAGTTCACTTTACAGTGGGAGAGTCTCCTGGATTACTTGGTGACTCCAAGGCAACCTTGGGGGTCTTCAGTGAGGAGAGAGTGGTAGAGAGATGGCAGCACAAGAAGGTCTTATCCCCGAACTGCTGGCTTTGCAGGTGGAGAAGAGACCAGGAGTCAAACTGAGGGCAGCCTCTGAGGTCAGAGAAGAAAAGAAACAGATTCTCAGCCTACAGAAGTGAACGTGTCCTTTACTACACCTTGAGTATGGCCCATTTCAGACTCTGAACTCCAGATCTGTAAAATGTAAACTTCATGTTGTCGTAAGCCACTCAGTTCGTGATGTTGTTATAGACAGCAGCAATAGGCAGTTAGAATAAGCAACAAACTATGTTCTGAGCAAGACTTTACGGAGAAAATGAAAATGAATCCCAGCCCTAGGAGCCAGCAGGGTAGAGAGCGGCAGAGAGCAAGTATTTCAAGAGAAGTCTAGCAAAGTGGTGTGGGGCTTCAGGGGAGGGAAGTGGCCCTCCCAGAGGGGCAAAATTGCTGTGAAAAATCCACGGAGGATTCTCCACAGTCGGCCTAACAGGAGGCAAAGGGCCGCCTTCTTGGCCTTTGGCAGGTTTTTTGAGTCATCTGACCCTAGAGTTTCTTCGTGCAAAAGGACTTAAATTTCAATAACAATATTTCCTAGAATTGGCCTTTACTGGTTGAGGTCAAAGAGTTTGTTAAATGGCAGTGAAGAGACCAAGGATAGAGACAGTACCACTGTCTTCCTGTCATCTCCACGTAAGAATGCCCAACACTGCAGGAAAGGGCTGGCTCTCAGAGGGGGACGGGGTGATGGATGTCCAAAGCGATAGCTGGGTCTGCCCTGTCACACCTGCCTGAAGGCCATGGGACTTTCCTGTACTCTGACCTGTGGAAGGACACTTCTGTTTTTTTACATAGATATTAACCAAATGGAAGTTCTCTCCGAAGAGACTGTTATTATTCAACGGAACTGGTGAAACTCTGAGGTTGTTTAATTCTAGCCTTCACCACCATCTCCAAAGCCAGCTGTGGGTAAAGCTCACCACGGAAGTATTCAGGGCCTTGATTTTTCTCCAAACTGTGAAAAAATAAAATAAAAAGGTGTTAAGTTATTGAGTTTCCTGCAGTGTAAAGTTGCTGATACCCATGAGCTCAACTAGATCAACAACTCTGCCAAAAAGAAGTGGGAGTGCAGGGAGACTGGGTCTCCTTGTGCCCAAGCTGGAAGGGACTGAAAGCAATTTTACCAAAGCAGTAAGACTCGATTCTGGCCTCTTCTCTATGCAATTTTTAAAAGGAATTTCACCACAAAATCCTCAACTGCCAGTGAAGGAAATGGAAATGCAGCAATGGGAGGTGAGGCAGCAGGGATTCCTTCAGCAAGGGAGAGAACCAAGAAGGCGAAAGGAGAGGAAGCTGCTGAGCCGGGCAGGCTCCGCCCGGGAGTGAGGAACAGCGGACGCTTCTCAGAGAACACGGCATCGGGTCAGACTCGCGCCTGCCCGAGTCCCCACGTAGAGACTGAGATTCTCAGAGCCACTTCAGCATCAAACCAATAACCTCTCTTTTTCCTCAGTCAGTTTAAGTGGATGTTCTATTACTTAAAAGCCAATGAGCTCTGCTACAATCAGCCCATTTCTGTCCTTTACAAAATTAGTGCCACTGATGATGCCTCAAAATAGAAGACGACCTTGGACATGATCTAGCGCATTCATTCATTCATTCACTCCTACAAAAGTCTCCACTGAGTGCCTTTTATGTGCCAGGGACTGTGCGAGGCTGGAGTACAGCTGTGTCAACAAGAAAGACACAGACATTGGCCTTGCTGAGTTTTACAATTACTGAAGAATTTCAACATTTAATAAAGAGGGATACAGGAAAGACAGCTACAGGTGCTGGATTGAGAGGACCTAACCAGGGTTCCATAGAAGGGCTCCCTGACGACTTGACCCTTATCGAGGAGTTCAGAGGAGGGGCTGGGAGCAGTGCTGAGAGAGCAGTGTGTTTGAGACCTGGAGATGAGATGAGAGGCAGCACGGCATGTTAAGTGGACTGAAAAAGAAAACAAGACGGCAGAATGCTAACGACAATCAAGGTATAACTGGGGAGTTACAGGCAGCTTAGGGAGCATTTGGAAGCCTGTGTAACAAACTGGCAGCTAAGTTACTTGAAGACACACGGTTAGTAGTAGTGGCAAACTGAATGCTAGGGTATTTGGTTTCAAATCTAATTTTTTTTTTTTGTACTGGGAGTTGAACTCAGAACCTTATGCTTGCCAGGCAGGTGCTTGTGCTGTTGAGCTATATCCCTGACTCAAATCCAATTTTTTAAAGTTTAAGAAATGTTCTTCCAGAAGATGGTAGAGTAGTAAGCAGCAGAGAAAGAGCCTCTCTGAGAGTTGGTGTTCAGACACTGGAATATAGCAATGAGAGAAGAAGGAGGGAGGTGGGTCCCCTGCACCCAGGAAGGACCTGAAGCGAGAATTGAAGCCCACAGGGAGAGCAAAGAGAGAAACTTCAACAAAGAAGGAAGTGTTGGGCAGTGCCTTTTCCCTCAGTCAGGACTCACTGTGTGGGAGAGGTGGCTCAAAACTACAGACACATGGTGACTGCTGGCGGCCCCAGAGGCTTCCGCAGAGACGCGCAGCAGTGCAACACAACAGTGGACACTGTGGACTGCACTGGCTGGTGAGTGGTGCAGATTTAGCTGCCCCCATGGGAGAGGACGATCAACCAAAAGCCATCGTGGAGAGGGGCCAACTGAGCTCAGAACTCAGAGCAACTGCTGGTTCCATCCAGCAGCTTCTAGCTGAGTTCAAGCCCACAGGAGGCGCACCGACTGTTGCAGGCTGAACAGGTTCTGTTACAGCCTTACAGCCAGAACCCAGCCTAAACTTCAGGGGAAATGAAGGTGCAGGCCCACTGTGATTATCCACTGACCACTGTGAAGATATTGGTGGCTTGCTGGGATAAATCAACACGAATCTGGACTCTCGTCTCCACACGTTGTCTAACAGTGACGGCAGAGACAAATCGGGAAGTGGACATTTTCTCTCTATCTCTTTTTTGTTGTTGTTGCTGTTGCTTTTGTTCATTTGTTTTTTATTATTTGATCTTGTTTTTATATGAGTGTGAATGTGGTTTCTGCTTTTTCTGTGGTTGCTGTTCTGTTCTTCCATTTCTTCCTTCTTTCTTTAACTCCTGTCTTCTGCACCAGTTTCCCAAGTTTGCATGATCCTCCAGCCTTGTTTCTAATTTCTTCCTCTTCTTCTATTTCTTTATTTTTCCCCTAATTCCTTTTAAATCTTCTCCCCTGAGGCTAAAACTGGCATACTGAGGGCTCACTGATTGCATATAATTTTCTGGTTTGTTTTAGAATTTGTTATATAACCACAAATCGAGTTCATATTGTTAAAGGTGGCATATTAATGGTTACCTCAGTTTGTCATTTCATAAACTGTGTTTGATGCTGTTGTTATTGCTGATTGTACCACTTTAGCCAAAGTGACATAATGGTTCTGACCAGCTATTCTTCTTGGTATACCAAGACTGAGCTTGCCTAAGGGTCATAGAAAATACTGTGAGCCAGTGCCAAAGAACCAGGGGCTGGGCCAAGCAGACAGTAACTTCTCATCTCTAACAAACTGGAGAGGTGGGATCTTATAACAGACTCATAACCCAAAAAACCAGCTGCAACTGGAAGACACTTCTAAGAAGTAGTCAACCCAGGAATTAAACTAAAAAAAAAAAAATAGAAAATTGAAGACACTTAAACAAGATGCAACTCCAGACATTCAGTTCACCAAAGGTAAACCCAGGGGGCAATGAGGTGGAACAATTGGAAAGGCACCCACTTGGCCTCTCTGAAGTGGTAACAACAAAGCAAACGAACAAGGCTCTAGAAAAAAAATCCTCTTCTAAAATTCCTTTCCAGATTTCCAAACGCAACTCATGCTCATTACAGTGCAAACATATTTTCTACAAAGACACCATGTAAATGCACCCCTACAGTTGCACAATACACAGGTTTCACAGTGTACATGGAGAATTTGCACAACCTTACATGATCACCATCAGTACAAAGATTATCTCAGATAATCTGATCCTTCTATTATTAGATTGCCTTCTTTCAAAAGCCTTCTATTAGATCAACCCAGGTTATGCCATAGGAACATCCCAGGATTGTGGCAAACATCCACCCATGTACACAGAGACCCTTCAATTCACTCTATATGTTAGCTACTTACCTATTTTAACAATATAAAACCGTAGAACTTAGGATAACCTCATAATTATAATTGGAAAGATATCTCTGGAAAAATGATATCCCAATATATAATCTGTCTACATTTACAAAGAAATTGAATCAATAATTAATCAATAATTGAATCAACATTAATTATTAATAACCTTCCAAAATAGAAAGCAGGGCCCAGGTGAGTTCACTGACGAATTCTGCCAAACATTTAAGGAAGAAGTTATACCAGTTTTCTGCAGTCTCTTTCAGTGAAAAAAAAAGGAAGGAATATTTCCTAACCTACATTATCCTTATACCAAAGTCATTACAAGAAAACTATAGACCACCTTCTCTCATGAACATAATTGCAACAATCCTCAACAATATATTAGCAAATGGAATCCAACAATGTATAAGAGAATTACACACTACACTCAAGTGGGATTCAGGTCAAGTATAGTTCAACATTTAAACTACATGTCAACAGTTCATGTAGTCCATCAATTGGCTACAAAAGAAAAATCGCATGATCATATCAAAAGATGTAGAAGAAGCATTCAACAAAATCCAACACTCCACTACAGTACGTTATGGTTTGGATTTGGATGCCCCTGTGGCCCATGCACTCATAGTTGGGGATTTTTCAGAAGTGGCTGGATCTATAGTGTGTGATGCTAGGATTAAAAGTGTGTGATTACTAATCAGTCCACTGATTGGTTTGACACCATTCTAATCCCAGTAGCCTAGATAGAAGGGACAGAAAGAGAGCTGTCTTGTCTTGTTGTTTTGCTGCCTTCTGCCTTCTGCCCACCATTAACTGCCTGTCTGCTGTGCTACCCTGCCCTGGAGCCAACCGTTTATGGACTAAAACTTCTACAAACTGTGAGCTAAATAAGCCTTTCTTCCCTTAACTTGTGGGTGTTGGATATTTTGTCTCAGCAATGAGAAAAGTACTAAGACACACTGCAAATACATTTTCTACTTACACAAAGACCATTATTTAAACAGTGATTTAAAAAAAAACTCTCAGTAAATGAGGAATAGAGAGGAAATTCATCAGCTTGATAAAGAATATTTACAAGAACCTACAGCTTGCTGGGTGTGGTGATGTGTGCTTATAATCCCAGTACTCAGGAGGCTGAGGCAGGAGTATTGTCATGAGTTCAAGGCCAGCCTAGACTACATAGTGAATTCAAGACCAGCCTGAACCACATAGCAAAACCTTGTCTCAAAAAGCAAAGCAAAACAAAAGAAGCCCACAGTGAGCACCATACTTCATGGTGAGAAACTTGAAGCTTCCCCACTAACGTAAGTAACACAGCAGGGATGGCCCCTCTCTCCACTCATTTTCAACACCATATTGGAAATACTAACAAAGGCAGCAAAACGAGAAAAGGAAACACAGTAAAAGACATACATGTTGAAAAGAAGAATGAAAGTTTGTTTGCAGGTGACATGATCTTCTTTGGAGATAATCCAAAAGAATCAACAAAAATTTTTCTTGAAACTAATTTGCAATTATAGAAGGTTGCAAGATACAAAGTTAATATACAAAAGTCAATTGCTTTTCAATATATCAACAATGAACAAGAGGAATTTGAAATTAAAACAGAATACCATTTGCATTGACAGCTCCAAAAATGAAATAATAGATATAAATCTAACAAAATAAGATCTGAGAGGAAAATGTTAATGAATGAAATTAAAGAATTAAAAAAATGGAGAGCTATTCCATGTTCATGGACAAAGACCCAGTATTGTCAAGGTGTCAGTTCTTCCCAAATTAATGTATAGATTTGATGCAATCCAACCAAAATCCCAGAAGGTTACTTGGTAGATACTGATAACCTGATCATAAAATTTATATTAAGGTAATAGATCAAAGTATCCAGTGCTATATTAGAGGAGAAGAGCAAGGTTGGAGTGCTGTCATTACCTAACATGAAGACATACTGCAAAGCTACAGTCAACAAGACAATGTGGGACTGATGAGAAAATAAACAAATAAATCAAGGGAACAGCATGAGAACTCAAATAAATATAATATGACTCCAATAAATATAATTTAAGTTGACTCAAGTAAATCTAATATAATCTCTTAGTCTTTGACAAAGTAAAAAAAAAAAA
>RJWM01034672.1:0-19482 GCA_004363535.1 Dasyprocta punctata | reverse complement strand
ATGCCTTGAATCCCAGCACTCGGGAGGCTGAGGTAGGTGGAGTGTTGTGAGTTCGAGGCTGGCTTGGGCTACAACGTGAGCGCAAGGCCGACCTGAGCTACATAGTGCGACCCTGCCTCAAAAAACTGGGCCTGGGAGTTTGGCTCAGTGGCTTAAGCGCCTGTCTGGCAGGCGTGAGGCTGTGAGTTGGATCCCCGGCGCTGCACAAAAAAAAAAAAAAAAACAAAAAAAACCTTCAAAATATATGTATACTTTGGGAGGCAGATTCATGGCCCATGGAAATATCTTTCTCCTCTTCCTGGAGACAGTTACTCTGTTATCTGGCGAAGTTAAAATTGAGGTTATGATGAAATTGAGATTGCTACTCTGCTGGTTTTCAAAAGAAATTATATATAAGTACGTATTTGTAGTATGTAAAGGTTACATTTGTTGTGGTGAATTGGTGCATATGCTTAACGTATCTTAATTCTTTTTATGTCTCCTTCCCCTTCCATCTTTTAGTTCTCTTTCCTTTGGCAAAAAATCTGTTCCATTTCCTGATATTTATCTTTTATTTTGTTCTTTAATTTTATTTTTACTTTGGGTTTCTCATATAAGAGAAACTATGCACTATGTAAACTTGTATGTCTGATTTATTTCATTTAACATTATGGTCTCAAGGTGCATCAAATGACATACAAATGCATACAAATGACTCCAATTTATCCTTCTCTATAGCAAAGTAATATTCCATGGTGGGTAAGTATCACATTTTCTTTATCCCTTCATCTGTTGATGGACATACAGGATGCTTCCAAGTTTTAGCTATTAGGAGTTGTGCTTCTATAAACATGGGTGTGTGTGTATCACTCTGATATGATGTCTTTTAAGATGAGGAGATAATTCTGCATTATTCATGTTGGCTCATATAATCACATGCTTCCTTTAAATGTGGAAGAGGGATGCCAAAGAGTCCTCGTCAGGGCGTTATGTCTAGAGGAGATCTTTACCTGGCATTGCTGCTGTGAAGATGAAGACAGAACTATGAACCAAGGAAGGCTGGTGGCCTCTGGGATCTGGAAGACTCACGAAAACAGATTTCTCCTCTGGACCCTGAGGAGAGGAACATATAACCTTGTCAATATCTTCTTGATTTTAGCCTAGTGAGACACATGTGGAAATTTTGACCTCTGTATCTCTTGTTGCAAGCTACCAAGTTGTGGCTTTGTTACAGTAGCAATAGGAAAGCCATACACATATTACATGACCTGGCAATACTGTCTTGGGGCTTAACAGGAATGTGCAGAATGTGTACTTTAGCAGCAAAAATACAGTAGAATATTTAAGTAGAACTATTTAATGTACAGAAAATGTGGAAACTCAAAAAACACCAGGGCCGGGAGTGGCTCAGCAGCTTACGCACCTATCAGGCAGGCGCAAGGTTGTGAGTTCAATCCCCGGTGCCGAAAAAGAAAAAAAAAAAGAAAGAAAGAAAGAAAATGTATCTTTTGTGTTCTATAATAGTATGCACCAGTGAGAACTTATGCAACAGAATGAGCTGTGGGCATAAACCAGGCACCTATGCACACGATTCTTTTGATGTCAGTAAAAGAAACGACATAGAAGTAATGTATACCATTTCCATACCATGTGAACAGGGGCAAAAGTATTGTGTTACAAATGGAAATAATTATTAAGGCTATTTTTGATGGGACAAGCTCATTATTCCATTCCATTCCATCCCATCTCATCCCATTCCACTCTCTTCTCTTCTTTTCCCTTTCCCTTTCTATTCTTTCTTTCTTTCTTTTTTTTTTTTTTTTTTTTTTTTTTTTTTTTTTTTTGACACAGAGTTTCACTAAGTTGCCAAGGCAGTCCTGGAACTTGTGATCTTTCTACCTCAGCCTGGCATGTACCACCACTCCCAGTGTTCAAATATATTTTATAGCTTTATCCATGATGATAAACCACTTTAGCTCATTGCCTTTAAGTGGTGTATAATATTCTGTTTTAAAATACATCATAATTTATCATTTTTTCTTATTGATGAGCTGTCTTAATTACTTTTCTCTCATTGCTGAGACAAAATAGCTTACACACAAAGGGAAGGAGAAAAGGGTTTCTTTAGCTCACAGTTTGTGGAGGTTTCAGTCCATACTCGACTGACTTCAAGGCAGGGCGGCTCATGGCAGAGGGCAACAGTTCATGGTGGTGGAAAACAGCACAAGCAATAAGAGCCAAAGGGGAGGAGCATAAAGAGAGGACTCTTTCTGTCCTTTATATTATACGCAGGCCACACCCGCTTGAATGTAGCACTCATACCCATAGTCCCAGCATTGGACCATGAATCATTCACAAACTCTAGACTCAGCCACCTTTGAAAGGCCCAACCCCCATGACCATATGAGGTTTGGGGGGGACAACCAGACACAAACCATGACATGGGCATTTCAATTATTACCACGAATTCCCTGTTACAGGCAAAGACCGAAACAAATGCAGTGCAGGAATTTCTATTTTTATATTGAGAAACAACCAGATGCCGGCTATGCACAGCATCAACCTCATCACCTGTGTTGGAAGTGTCCAAGCGCTTGCAAAGTCATTTCACAGATGTGCGGTGGGGCGTGAGAGCTTCTCTTGCTTCTCACTCGGACCCCTGCTGGGCCTTCCCTTCGGCAGTCACCTTCATGGGTGTGACGGGCTTTTCCTTTTAACAGATACTTCCCTAGTTTCTAGTGACGGTTTCTTTTCATGTGCTTGTTATTTCTGCTCATTTTGAGTGTTTTCTGTATTCTTTTATATTGTTTTCCCCTGAACAGAACCATGGATCATGTACAGTTTTAATGCAGTTACATCAAACAAATTTATCTACTTATCACCAGTAGACAAATTAAAGCAATTTAATGCTTGATTTAGCTTCTGTCCTGTAATAAGAACCAATTAATATTATCAGTCATAACAGTAATAAAAACAATAGTTATTATTAGTGGAACAGAACTTCAGCAGCATTCAGAGAAACCATTCTACGTTCTTTTTCTTTTTTCTTTTCCCTTTGTTCAATTCTGGAGTCAGCAACTTCCTCCAAGGAAGCCCCTGTTTGCCTTTGTGGAGAGTGGCATTTAGCAGTTGAGATCTACTCCGGGTGGGTTAGTGGCTCCCTGTGATTGAGGAGTCGCTGTGCAGGCTCTGGTGGTGGGTAGAGCCGGGGGGACATGGGCAGACTCACCCCGACGGGCTTCCATTCCCATGTGGTGCGCCCCTTCCCACCAAGTGGTCTCTTCCTCATCCTAGCTGGGTGCTGACCTCATTACTGGGCTGAAGTGGATCCTCCCAATCCCATGGAAAACCCACCTGCTCCAAATGCCCAGGAAAGGGAGGGGAGGGATGGAGGAACGATCAGGCAGGAGGAGGTGGCAGAGAACAGCTAAAGCTTAATTGTTGCTAGGTTCCAGGTACTGTTCCAGCTTGTTTACCTGTACTCCCTCGTTTAATCTTGTGCCTATTCTGAGATGGTTCAGTCACCAAATTGATCTGCTTCGTAGGGTGAATCATGGTCATTCTAGCTGCTGGTTGGTGCTAGGCTGGCATGAGCGGGGGTGGAGACCACGCTCCCAGCCCTGCGGAGAGATGAGGATACAGCCAGTAAAATTGGGCAATAGATTCATGTGTGATGGGAACAAATAATCAAGAGAAATTCAGATTTCTTTTTCTTCCTCCCTAACCCTCTCTCTTTCTCCCTCTCCCTCCCTCTCTCTCTTTCTCTGTCTCTCTCTTTTTCTTGCCTGAGGATGTGACTAAAGAGTTGCATTAGTATCATATATTGGTGCATGTGTCCTTTGTCAATGATTTCTAACTCCTCCTCTGGGGGCCATGCTTTCATAAATCCTTTCTATTTCCAGGCTCTTTGTTGGTTTGTCAGCCTCTCAGTCCAAGCACCACCTTAATAATGGCAGCTTCATAAAGTAGCAATATGAGAAGTATTTTCACATAGCTCTTAGTCATTTTTTTGTCTTTTGTTTCAGTTTTAGTAAAAGTTTGACAAAGTCTAAAAAATGACATTAGGATTTTGATTGGATTACATTGACTGAGCAATTAATTTTACTGCTATTTGTCTTTACCATATTCAACAAATATATCTTTGTTTTATTGAAAAAAAATTAGTTTTGTTTTTGTTTGTGTCTGTTCCATCTTCCAGTTTACTTTTAATCTCTATTTCCAGGCTTATCCTAGTGTTTCTTTTCCAATTTTATTTTTCTTAGTTTTTAAATGTTTATTTTTATCTTAACTGCCACACAATCACTGTACGGTTCACGGGACACAGTGCGATCTCTCCGGCCACATGTGCGGTGTGGGATGATCAGGCCCAGGATAATTCACTCATCTCTTACCTCCAGATTTTACCACTTCTTTGCACTGGAAATACTCAAAATCATCTCTAGTGTCTATTTGAAACTGTACAATCCAATGTTGTCGGCGTTGCTACCCTACTGTGCCGAAGGACGTTAGAAGTATTCCATCACCTGACCTTCCCTGATCCTAGCACCCCAAGGAGAAGAATGCGCGGAGGCCACCTCATGTACAAATGAGGAAGTAAGTGGTTTCAAAGCAAAAAAGCTTACTGCGAAGTAGGCTGCGGCTCACAGAGAAGCCAGGGGGCCCCAAGAGCGTCAGCAGTGAGGGGCTGCTTTGTTCTGGCTTCTTTATCCTGCCGTGCTTCCCGCGTTAGGTGTTCCACGCCCTGCACCAGGATATTTATGATTCACCCCTGCCCGCCCTTTAATTCTGAGTTGTGCATGTCCGGCTGGGTGGACAGTCCTTAGGCCTTGGTGCCTACTTTGCGGTGGCCTCTCCGCTGAGGGTCCTTTTTCCCATTGATTGAGGCCATTTCCCGCCCTGGTCCTACACCCCATTTCCCGTTCTCAGTGAGAGCAGCTCGGTCCTCCTCAGTCACCGGCAGGAAAGAGTAGCATGTGCCTCCGTCCCACCGCGTGTGATGACCGCCTGGAGCTCCTCCTGTGCCCCCGTACCTTTCCCACTGCCTTCTCAGCTTTCGGTAACCGCTGTTCTACTTTCTACTTTTGCGAGACCAACATTTTTAGCTTCCACACATAGGTGAGAACATGGATTTGTCTTTCCGTGCCTTATTTATCTCATGTAATAATATCTTACCCCCTAGTTCTCTCCACATTGCTACAAATGACAGGATTTGATCCTGGGTTTAGCGGAATCCTATTCCACTGTGAGTGCCTATCACATTTGCTTCATCCTTTCATCTGCCGGTGGGCCCCTAGGTCGATGCCACATTTTTGCCATTCTGAACAGTGCTACACTAAGCAACGGAGGGCAGGTGTCTCTTCCCCGCCCTGGCTCCCTCGCCTTTGAATGCATATCCAGAGGTAGGATTGCTGGATACAGTGCAATTCTGCTTCTCCGTTTTTGAGGAACTTCTATGCTGTTTTCCACATTGATTGTACTGCTTTTCATTTTCACCTACAGTGTATGAGTCCTCACCTTTTTCTGTATCCTTACTGTCATGCTATTTTTTTTTTCTCTTTGATAGTAGACATTCTCACTGGAGTAAGATGATATCTTCTTTAAAATTTTTTAAAATTTATTTTAAAGGGAATAAAACAAAATAATAAAACAGAACAAAACAAAATGGTGAGAAAAATATTGGATTTCAAAGACAAGACAGAAGGAGATCCCCCATAGTGCTATACTGCATATCATTATCCTCTACATACATGCTCAGACCACCGGCCCTAGGCCCACAAAGTCAATCAAACAGCACAAGCACCAAGTTGTTGCTTTACTTCAGTTGCCATCATCTCACAATGAGATGATATCTTATTGTGGTTTCTATTACATTTCCCTGATGAGGAGTGGTATCGAATGTTTTTTCATATACTTTTTGGCCATTTAGAGATCTTCTTTTGAGAAATGAATGACTACCTTTTAAGAAGGGCTGAAAATGAGATTTAATACTGAAATATAATTCAGGAACTTATAATTCACTCACCTAAAGTGTATACTTTAACACTTTTTAGTGTATTCACAGTGTAGTGCAACCATTCCTGTAGGCTAATTTTAGAGCATTTTGTTCTTTTTAGAAGACACCTAGTGGCCTTGACAGTTGCTGCCTCCCTACCTCCTGGTTCTCCCTAGCTCCAGTCTTAGACCAGTGATCCAATTTCTGTTTCTATACATTTACTTTATCTGGGCACTTCATATAAATGGAATCATAATACAAAGTCTTTTGTGATAGACTTCTTTCATTTTAATACATTTACTGTTCATCTTATTACCTCATTTCTTCTTATTTCTAAACAATATTCTATTTTATGGAAATATTCCATTTTGTTTACATGTTCATCACTTTATGGGCTTTGGGTTGTTTTTACTTTTTGGGTATTATGAATAATGTCATGAATATCAAGCACAAGTTTTTGTGAAGACTTGTTTTTTTTTTTTTTTTTTTCATTTTTTGAGTATATGGTTAGGAGTAGAATTTCTGGATCATTTTGTTTAAAATTTTGAAAAAAACTGCCCAGATGTTTTTGAAAGTAGCTGTGCTAATTTATGTTCCACCAGCAATATGTATGGGTTTTAGTTTCTTCACATTCTTGCTGCGGTTTGCTTTTAAAATTATGACTGCCTTAGGAGATATGATTAATATCTCATTGCATTTTAGATTTGTTTCCCTAATCGTTAATGATATTGAGCATCTTTGATGTGCTTTTTGGTGCTTTATACAGCTTTTTAAGGTAAATGTCTGTTCAAATCTTCTCTTCTTTTAGGAGTTATCTTTTTATGATTGAGTTGTAAGAGTTCTTTTCTACAGTGAATACAGGTCCTGTAAATATGTGCTTTGTGAATATTTTCTTCCATTCTCTGTATTTCCTTTTTACTTTCTTGATAGTATCTTTTGTAGCACAAAACATTTTAATTTTTGTTTCAGTCTACATTAGTCTTTTTGATTATTTATAGTCAGGGTGTCATATCTAACTCTTTTTTTTTTTTTTTTTGAAAACCTTCTGATTTTAGGTCTTATAATTGAGTCTGTGACCTACTTTGAGTTAATTTTGTATATCTATGTTTTATGTGTGTTTTGTGTATGTATGCAGGAAGAGTCCAACTTTATCCTTTTGTGCATGCCTATCCATTTGTGCTAGCACATTTGTTGAAAAGACTATTCTTTGCCCATGAATAGTATTAGCACCCTCGTATTGATTTTCTTAGCCTCTCATTTCCTCATGTAGTTTGAAGTTTCCATTCTCAAGCACACCCTGGGTGGAGTGATCTTGGTTCTCGGATTCTGTCTGTGCCCACTTTTCCCTGGCACTGTGGCCCCACTTCCCGGCTCCGTGCTCGTCTCTGTGCTTCCTGCCTTCTTACGCTTGTGTTCTGTGTGTGTGCAAGTCCTGTCGGCTCTGTTAGTGATCTGCAGAGCCTCCTGTACCTCCTGGCTTCAGAGATGAACCTGGTTCCAGTACCCACCCTTTGCTGATCTTATTTGCTTCTCATTTCCTCTTGGGACCTGCGAAGTGGACTCTTTCCCCACTTTTTTTGCTCTGAATATCACTGGACTCAAGGTTTTAGCTCTACTTACCACTTTGTATCTGTTGTGCTGCTGGTTTATAGCGAGGTTTATTTCATGTCTAATTTTTTCCCCAAGTACTGGAGATGGGACCTGGGGCCTCACACTCACTAGGTAAGTGTTCTACCGCTGGGCTATTCCCCTATGCTCTTCATTTTATTTTGAGGCAGTGTCTTATTCAGTTGCCCAGGCTGGGCCGTGACATGCAACCTTCTTACCTCAGGCTCTTGAGTAGTCGCATTCTGTTATAATCATCTATTACAATTCTCCAGCGCAACCACTTTGCATTGTTAATATTGAGTATCAATTATATGAATAAACTTTAGCTCAGCAATGTCATTGAGGTAGTGGGGAGTCAGTACAATAGTCCAATATTTGCCTTTGGTATTTTGGTGCTGAATTTATTTTGATTCCATGCAGTATCTTAAAAGAAGCTGACACATAGCTGGGCGTGGTGGCGCACGCCTTTAATCCCAGCACTCGGGAGGCTGAGGTAGGCGGAGAGTTGTGAGTTTGAGGCCGGCTTGGGCTACAACGCGAGCACAAGGCCGGCCTGAGCTACATAGTGTGACCCTGCCTCAAAAAACCAGGGCTGGCAGTTTGGCTCAGTGGCTCAAGCGCCTGTCTGGCAGGTGTGAGGTTGTGAGTTCAATCCCCGGTGCCACCAAAAATAAATAAATAAATAAATAAATAAAAAGCTGACACGGTCTTCCACAGTGCATTGTGTTGGACATATTCTCCCCACTGGGAACACCATGTCCCTTTGTAATTTTTTAATGGCATGCATATATTTCTTGTTAATCTACCTATGTTTCCTCTCCATGTAGTACTGTGTGATTTCTTGTTTGAAATGGGAAGTGAAAAATGGTGCTGTTGATATCTATACCAGGATGCAGGGGTAGGGGGGAGGCAGGATTTCTGTATCACGGCTAGTGCTCTTTTCTTTTTTGCTAGGATATCTGATATACATCTTCATAAACCACAAAGTTCCTGTGACTGTTGGTGACAAAATACGGTTGGTGAATATTTTTTGAAAGATTTACCAAAAAGCACCTGGACATAGCCACTGAATAACTTGCATTATTTACACAATCCTTTAATCAGACAAATAGGAAATACCCGACCATCTTCCAAGTAAAAAACTAACTTGTTTTCTTAACTAGCATGGTTAACAATGTGTTTTACAATGTGTAAATGGAGAATTCTGCTAATTGTGAAGGACAACTAACCTGATTAAAATGATCCACTTGATAAAGTAGCATGCTCTTTCCAAATTTTCTGCAGGAATGCAAATAATTGACCTATGCTTATATGTAGTGTTCTTTATATAGCAACTATTTATTTATAAGTATTTTTAATAAAAATTTCCTAAGAATCCCCTGTCGTATCATCGTTATGGCTTGGGTGCTGTTGCACAGCCAGTGTCAACCTGGTTGTCACGCACAATTTTCCTCTGGTTAATATGCTTCATTAACAGTTTTTATGATGTGACATTTCCTGACTTCAAAAACTTTGTATTTCTTCTGAACTCCACAAGGAGTCATGTGGCTGATGTGACATTTTTGAGACGTCCTGGGAGTGGAGCGTGTGTCATGGAAATCTGCATAAAGCCATGTATTTCAGTGTTATGCCAAGGGTATCCAGCTGAGTCTTTGTAGAAACAAGGGTGACTGTTCTGCTGGTTACTGTAGCTTCTGGGAATTGATATTCAAAGTGGTTACCTAAAACCTCTCTGTAAGTCCGTCTGTCTGTGTGTCCAACTGTCAGCCTATCTAGTATCTGTGCATCATTTATCTTCTTATATTATATTTGGTGGTATTTTGTACTTGATTTCTTCATTGTCTGGTAGAAAAATGGTACATGGATGGTTAAGTACCTTGTATATATTTGCCTTATTATTTCTAAATGTAAAGGGGATTCAGCAGTTACCAAATCGTAGTTTGAAACTGACATTTTTTTTCTGATAGCTAATAATATAAATTCAGGCTAACATGTTGCTTTAAACAAACTGGGTTTGCTGAGACCGGTACCAGGGATTAATGAGACAGTTGGCCTAGACAGTAAGGACAGAAGCGTCAGTAGCCAGACGATGCCTGTTTGACAAGCAGTGCGGTGCTCTTCCCCATGGAAGGCGAGCCAGGCTTGGCACGGATTTTGTCTTTGAAGGAATATTTTGCTAAAGGCACCAAGTCTAAGCTGTTCATTTGCATAGATGTTCACAATGTTACTGCAAGCTAGGCATGATAAATTGTACTTCCATCCTGCAAAGTGAATGCAATGTTATTGAATTTAGTGGAGAAATGCCTATTTGAAGAGCATAAATATCATCTGTCTAGAAGCAAATGGATGTGAGGAAAGGGTTTGTTTGGGGTTTGTACATTAAGGAGAAGGAACAGGAGTTCAGTTCCAGAGTTATCTTCACTCTGCTCATAGTACTTTCCGGAGGGAGTGATGCGCAGACAAGAGCTAGTGTCTGTCTCCATGCAGTTCAGGTCAGCAACACATCGTGAGTCAGGCACAATCTAGATAATGGAAAATAAGCTTCAGCAGTTCACAGCCCTTGTCATCAGGATGCTTACAGCTTCATACAGCAAGGCACATCTGCAAATAAAAAATATGCCAGAGCTCCAAGTGCTATGGCAAAGGCACACAAGGATCGTGAGCAGAGGTGAGATATGTGTGGACTCCTGGGAACAGGTTGTCAGCAAAGAAGGCTTTCGGGAAGGACCTGAAATCTCCTTAGGTGACTCCTCAAAGAGGTGTGTAAGAATTAGGTTAGAAAGGAGATGGGCTGGCACAGGGAAGGTATGCAGAGGCTAGGGGACCAGAAGCAGCAGCTGTGTTCTGTTGCAAAGAGCTGCAAGACCTTTGAATCGAGTAGAACATGGAACTGGAGATGGTCAGAGTTCATGGTAGAGGGTGAAGACCAGTTCAGGAAATGTTTAGTCAAAAATCAACAAAACCTACAGACAGTATGTGGGATGTGAGATGCGGTATGATGTAATAGAAGCTCTGCTTTCTGGCTCAAAGTCAAGGCTGCCATTAGCCCCGAAGATGTCACTGTGTGAGTTAGAAAATGAGGCATTTTCCTCTGTGCAGATGCAGCCCCGTGGTGGGGGGCAGTGCATGCAGAACCCAGGTGGATTTCAGCCTCCACTGGACCCTTGGCCTGGTACTGCTGGGCTGTGCACAGTCTGAGCAACTGCTGGGGTAGCTGTGGGCACAGCGGTGGCCAAGTGCCCTTAGGGCAAGCAGAAGAGAGTGCAGCTGGGGCTAATGGGGAAATGTGGGTTTGGTTGTGAGTGCATTAAGTTTGCGGTATTTGGCGGGTAGTTGTCCCAGAGGACGTGTTAGTGAGGAAGTTGTATATATAATCCTAAAGCATCAAAGAGTATGGATGATTTAGGGCTACTGCATTTAATGCATATATAATTTAATACATCTATCTATCTATCTATCTATATGTCACTTGTTCAAATTATTCACAGTGAATTGTTTTTTGAATTTTAACTACAGTTTACAGTGCTCACATCACCGGTCATTGGTTCTCCCACATGGTTTACCTGCTTCATAAAACTTTATTCTAAATAACTTTTTAAGGAATGTTGGCCATCATGGTGGGTGTGTGTATGTGGTACGCATATGCATGCGTGTGTGTACGTGTGCGTGTGTGTATGGAGCACTGGAGATCAAACCCAGGGGAACTGTGCCACTGAGCTATGTCCCCAGCCCTTCTTAATTTTCTTTTTCCTTTTTTATTTTTTTAAATTTTATTTTAAAGATAGTGAAATCCAACAAAACATAGCAGAACAAAGTCAACCAAAACAAAGCAGTAGAACTGGTACAGAACTTCAAAGCAAAATACTAGGAAAACAAGAGCTACTATAGTATCTTGTTATCTTCTCAATAGTTGACCATTCCATCGGGTATAGTAAAATCAAACCAAAAACAAAACAGAATAAAACCAGTCAAAACAGAATATGAAATAAAGCAAAAAAAAATCAAAATAAAGCAAAACAATAAGAACAATATTAGGCCTCAAAGACAAGACAGAAGGGAATCCCCCATATTTGCTACATTGCATACTGTCATCCTCCCAAGGGAGGCTCAGACTGCTGACCCCAGGCCTGCAACATCAATCAAACAATACAAACATTTAGTTGCTTTACGTACCTTTGTTGCTATCAACTTTGCCTGTCCTCCGAACCAGCAGGTTGTTTACAGGGCAGGGTGGCAGGGAGGGTTGTCCTTGATTCTTGTACAGTTCTTTCTCTTCTGGAGTCTGCACTGGTCACATCACTCACCAGGAAGGCTGGCTAGTTGTCTTCTCGTTGGATCCTCCCTGACCCAACATGGCAGGCTCTCAGGAGGTGCAGATCATTCTCCCCCTTCTTAATTTTTGAGACATCTTGCTAAGTTGCCCAGGCTGAACTTGAACTTTTGTTCCTTCTGGCCCAGCCTCCCAAGTGGCTGGGATTTCAGGCAATCACTGCTGTTCCAACCTCACTCATGATAAATACACTGAAAACCAGCTATAATGAGTTGGATGGGTAAGTTCTTTCCTTGTGCTATTTCAGGTTGCTGTGCTGTGCCTCACATGACTTGGAGCTCTTCCCAAGAACACCCAGCCTCAACACTCGTGGAGGGGCAGTGAATATGGAGATGAAGTGGAGCCCAGATTGGGGAGGTCAGCTAAGCAAAAGACAAACCAAGAAAGCATTTGATCACAGAGAAGTGAAGCACAATAAGGAATATTATCCGTTTCCTATGTGATGTAATTTCTAGATGAGATAGGAAATTCATCTCGCTCGTTATTTTATTATGGGGCTTTAACATTATAGGGAAGCTTTAGTTGGCTCATTATCAGATAATTTAGAGCAACCAATTATAAACATAATGGAAAACATGTGTGTTGGTTTCTTTTTTGTTAGTATAATGCAATACCTGAAGCAGGGTGCTTATTTAAGTACCCAGTCTTGGGAGCTCTTGGGCATGGCACCAGTTTGGGCAGAACTCTACTGAAGACCCGGTGGAAGCTGACCACAACAGAAATGGGGTACGAGAGGGACAGACAGCCAGAGTGGCAGGAGGTGGTCAGGTTTTATCCTTTATGACATCTCTTCTGTCCGGAGATAATAGGGGTCTCATGAGAAAGGTGTTAGTCCCTTTCATGGGCAGGAAGGCCCAGTGACCCCCCACTAGCTCCACCTTCTGAAGTTGCTATCACCCCCAACTCTGCCATGCTGAGTGGCACACCTTCAACACATGGACCCCTGGGGAACCCACTCCACCTGCATCCAAGCCACAGCACCATGCTTTCTGTTTGTGCTTGCCATCCTCTTCTGTGTCTCTGTGTCTCTGTCTCTCTCTTTCTATCTCTCTCTGTCACTGAGACAGGAAAACACAGCTAAGGTGTGCAGAGGCGGTGCTGAAACCGCCCAACTGGAAGAGGCTGCTGGATCAGGGTAGACACGTGGTGAGCATCAGCTGAGCTTTCCACACAGTTGGTGGTCGCAGTGGGGAAGCACAGGGGATGGAACTCATCCTGGAACCTTAACTGAGGCTCCTTCCAGTCACGTGAAGCTACTCGCTTGTGGCTGAGTTTTCCACATGGTTGTATAGAATATGTGTCATTGAAGTCTGACACATTTTCAAAGGTAATCTTAATTTTAAAGATGAAAAGAGACCTTTTTTTTTTATAACAAGGATGAGGATAATTATTATCAAGGAAAGGGACAGAAGTTGTGAAGTGTAGAGGTGGGGTTATTAAGGTTTTCCAGAAAAACAAAACCAACAAAAACTATGTCTCTGTGTCTCTGTCTCTCTCTGTCTCTCTCTTTCTTTCTCTCTCTGTCACTGAGACAAAATACCACAATTTAAGGGAGGAAAGATTTGTTTTGGCTCCTGGTTTCAGAGTTTCAGCCATGCCGAGGTGGCTGCAAGGCAGAGACATCATGGCAGAGGAGCATGGTGGAAGAAAGCTGCTCACCTCGCAAAGGCTGGGGACAGTGAGTTGGAAGGAACCCGAGCAGAAGGCACGAAGACCAGACATAGTCCCCGTTGCCCTCTGTGACCCACTTCCCCACAGACGGACCCACAACCTAAGAGCTTGTTCAGCTATTCTGCTACTAGGGTCAACCCTCAGAATCCAGTCACCTTGCTAGGAATCTCTTAAACTGTTCAGACTGATAAGCACACTATCTTTTCTATCACTCTATCTAAATCGATCGGTCTATATAGTTATTTTAAGAAATTATCTCACCCTACTTTGAAGGCCAACAAATCTGAGATCTACAGGGCAGCCAGAGGCCCAGGGAAAAACTGATGTCACAGTTGTAAGTCCCAGGTAGTCTGGAGGCAGAGTGCGCGCTGTCTCAGGGTCAGTGTTTTCTCCTGTGGTCTTCTGCTGATTGAATGAGACTCAGCACCTTATGGAGGACGCTCTGCTTTTCTCAAAGTTGGCTTACCTAAATGTTAACCACACCTTAAAAATACCTTCACAGCAATGTGAAGACATCTAGGAGATATAATGGTCATCATGCCTCTTGTTCCCGTGTCTGTGTTGTTTCTGTGTGACAACTCTGTGCTCCTGGCAGTTTAAAGGTTAGTAGAGTGACCTGGAGACTTCTGTGATGCCTATCTTTTGGAGGGTGAGCAACTACAGCATTGTCATTTGTGACTGTCTTCTGGTCTCTCCTCATTGGTTAGAATGTAGTTTAGGGATCTTTATGTGGGTTGTGGTTGTACATTTACACATTGCATTTGGCTAAGTGACATAATATAAGATAACCTGTTGTCTCATGCAAGGTTCACTGTGATTGGATGAACTTCAGACTTTATTTATTTATTTAATTATTTATCGGTACCAGGAATCGAACTCACAACCTTGCGCCTGCCAGGCAGGCGCTTACACCACTGAGCTAAATCCCTGGCAAACTTCAGACTTTATATGAGACATCTCAAGTGACAGCCTGGTGTGAGGTCTGCTTCAAGATGTTTAATACAGGTCGGTGTCAAGCTCCAGAGCTGTTTTCTCGGGATGCACCTTTCTAGGAGGTGGGCTGACTAGGATGGGCCAGGATCCAGTTCCTGCGTGCAAGTTGGTTGCATCTTTTAGATCAATTCCAAGACAGCTGTTTGATCTAGATGTGCCCAGAGGAGAGCGTGCTGTTGAGGAGGTTGCACAGACCACACTTGGGTAGGCCTGAAGCTAATGGGAGCTTGCCATTTTCCTTAGCAGTCTTCGGCTTGCTATGACATGCTCTGAGGACAGAGACTGTGAGGAAAGTCAGGACTTGGTGTAGTTACTCCTGGGTGATGGTTCTCCAGGTGTGGTCCCCAGAGAGCAGTGCCAGCTTCCTCTGGGCCAGTTTGTGAGAAATGCAAATTCCTTGGCCCTCTGGGGTGAGTCAGATCCTCTGGGGTGGAACCCAGAAATCTGTGCAATCCAGGTGGTTCTGGCGGCTGCCTGTGTTTGAGAACCATTGGTCTAGGGTCCCAGAAGCTTGATGTCTTCTCTGTTGCCATAGGTAATCAGTATTGGCTCTTGGCATTAAATGTTTGTTTTAGTTTATTCCTCATTTAAAAATACTTTTTGAGGATTTTTGCATCTATGTTAATTAGGGAGATTGGTCTGTAGTTCTCTTTTTTGGTTGAATCCTTCTCTGGTTTTGGTATCAGGGTAATGCTTTCTTCCAGGAATGAGTTTGGGAGTGCTGCTTCCCTTTCTATTTCACTGAAGAATTTGAGGAGTAATGGTGTTAGATCTTCTCTAAATTTCTTTTAGAACTCAGCTGTGTAACCATCAGGACCTGGGCTTTTCTTTGTTGGTAGGGTTTTAATTGCATTTCAATTTCATTGACTTATACTGGGTTATTTAGAATTTTTATATCTTATTGATACAGCTTTGGTTAGTTCATATGTATCTAGGAATATGTTCATTTCATCTGTGTTTTCCATTTTATTGGAATGAAGTTTCTCGAAGTAGGCATTGATGATCTTCTGGATTTCTGCAGGATTTGTTGTGATTTTACCCTTTCATTCCCAATTGCATGAATTTGAGTCTTTTATTTCCTTTTTTTGATAAGGTTGGCTAAGAGTTTATCAATTTTATTTAACCTTTCAAAGAACAATTCTTACATTCATTGACTCTTTGTATTGTTTTCTTAGTATCAATTACATTAATTTCTACTTTGATCTTTATAATTTCTTCTCTCACATAAGCTTTGGGCTTGAGTTGTTCTTCTTTTTTTAGAAGTTTGAGATTCAACATTAGATTGTTCATTTGAGCTCATTCTGTCTTCTTGACCTGGGTGTTGATTGCTGTAAATTTCCCTCTTAAGTCTGCTTTCACTGCAACCTATAAATTCCGATATGTTGTATCGGCATGATTAACTACTTTAAAGATAACAATACTCAATGTGCTAACTATTGTTGTTTTATTATTTTGTTATGAAATTTTGTTTACTTTTTTCCTTAAAAAACTACAAAGAGCCGGGCGTGGTGGCGCATGCCTTTAATCCCAGCACTCGGGAGGCTGAGGTAGGCGGAGCGTTGTGAGTTCGAGGCCGGCTTGGGCTACAACGCGAGCGCAAGGCTGGCCTGAGCTACATAGTGCGACCCTGCCTCAAAAAACCAGGACTGGGAGTTTGGCTCAGTGCCTTAAGCGCCTGCCCTGGCAGGTGCGAGGTTGTGAGTTCAATCCCCGGTGCCGCAAAAAAATAGTAAAAGTGTTTTTTAGTTAGTGCCATTTGTCTTTAATCTACTAAGACCACTATCACCCCCTCTCACTCCTCAGGGCTCTCATTCCACAAGCTGAATATTTAAACTGCTGCCTCTGCATTAGCACAAATCCCTTTTTGTCTTAAACACATCTCAGTTTCTAACTTAATCCAGTTGCTTTTACCATTGTTTCTACCCCACTTCGAGATTTCCATATCTTTGAACTCCAGAATTTCTTAATACTAACATGTGTAAGGGTTTAGTGTGGGCCCTTTCACAGCTGGATTTCTGGAACTATTTTTCAATGACCCTGGTGTCTACTGATATTTACTACTGATGTGGATTGCTTGGCTTATTATAAGAAAATGATTTTTCAAAGGGGCATATTATTAATGTAAGTTTGTGTTGTTTGGAATATATTGCTACTTTAACAGATATTCACAAAAGATAATTAAAAAGATGCACTTTTATAATGAGCGCCATGTTGCACTGTCAGTTTGGGTCTCAAAGCCAGTTACACTGTCTATTTTCATTAGCTAAATTTAATAGCTAAGTTCACGTCTTGGCTGTATTCACTGGGGAGAGAAGGGTCTCCCATGTTTAGGTGTTCCTAGACTCCTTAAAATATTAAAAAATCCTTTGCTTTCTGGGTTAAACTTCTGATTTCAAAAATGGCATTTCTAGTTGACCAAATAAAAAATCTCACTGGGAGATTAAGCATATAAAACAGAAAGCAAATGCCCAGGGGGATTTTTTTAAAGTCTTCTTCTGAAATAGTGATTTTGTGTCTTAACTAAGAATTTCTAAATGCTAATAATATTGGTCAATGTGTATCTTCCTGGCTCAGCATTTTCTTTGTATTTCTACTTAGAATTAAAAAAGATTTACACTTTTCAAAGTGCAGGTATGTTAGTAAAAATTCAAATAGTGCAGACAGATATTAAAATAAGTAAATTCTTCACCATATACCTCACAATAGACTAACCACCCCCAACTGTTTTCTTAAATGTGTGACCACTGTTCAGTTTCCTGTCTCTCTGTAGGAAACAAAAACAAAACAGAAAGCTAAAACCCTGCTCCCTTTACACACACACACACACACACACACATCACCCACATCACACGTGTACACATCTCGGGCGGGCTCGTGGTCTACCTGTTGTCCGTACCTTGCTTTTCTTCCCTTACTGTGTATGTCTTGGAGCTGCAGATCTCCTCTTGGTTTATTCAGTGTTATGCAACATTCATTCTGTGATCCCACCACAATGCAACAGTGCCCCAGTGTAAACACTGAGCTTGTTTTTATCTATGTGCTCACGCACCATGTTACAACCAGTGTTCTTATTTATATAGCCTTTTGCTATGGGAATGCTTTTCTAGTTGATTCATAGGTAAAATCTTGCCAGTGAGATTGTCTCACTAAAGGGCGTGCGTGTTTAAATTTTTCATGAGCTATTCTACGACACCTTCCAGAGAAGCCACCCGGCTTGAGCTCTCCCTGCTTTTATAGCCCATCTCATAGCTTTGCTTTCTCTGTGTTTGTGTGCGGGTGAACTTGTGTTTCTGGTACTGGTCCCCTGGCTGCTGCTGTGGGGTGGAGCAGGGTGTTTCTCTGCTCCTTGGAGACACATTGACATCTCGTGGCTTTGCACAGCATCTGGTTCAAAGGTTAGCTTCATGTGGGGCACGCTTTGCTAGCCTTTCCCACCCACCACTTTAAGAATTGACTCACATTCAGTAAGATACTGGCAAACAGACTGCAACAGATCGTCAAAAAGATTATACAGCATGATCAAGTGGGATTCATCCCAGGGAGGCAGGGATGGTTCAACACATATAAATCCATAAATGTAATACATCATATTAACAGAACCAAGGTTAAAAATCATATGACTACCTCAATAGATGCAGAAAAAGCTTTTGATAAAGTTCAGCACCCATTCATGATGAAAACTCTACAGAAAATTGGAATAGATGATCTCTATCTCAATCTGATAAAAGTCATCTGTGACAAACCGACAGCCAACATCATACTAAATGGGCAAAAACTGAAAGCTTTCACTCTAAAGTCAGGAATAAGACAAGGATGACCACTGTCTCCACTCTTATTTAACGTAGTCCTGTAAACTTTAGCCAGAGCGATTAGACAAGAGAAAGAAATAAAAGGAATAAAGATGGGAAAGGAAGAAGTTAAACTAGCATTATTTGCAGATGACATGATACTCTACCTAGAAGATCCCAAAAACTCCACCAAAAGACTTCTAGATTTAATAAGCAGATTTAGTAATGTAGCTGGTTACAAAGTCAATACTGAAAAATCAATAGCCTTCTTGTACACAAATAACAGTCTCACTGAGAGAGAAATCAGGGAAACAATACCTTTTACAATAGCATCCCCCAAAAAATGAAATAATTAGGAATCAATCTAACAAAAGATATAAAAGACCTCTATATTGAAAACTATAGTACTCTGAAAAAGGAGATTGAAGAGGATATTTAAAAATTGAGAGATATCCTGTGCTTTTGGGTAGAAAGAATCAATATACTGAAAATGGCCATACTTCCAAAACTGTTATACAGATTCAGTGCAATCCCAATCAAATTCCAATAGCATATCTTACAGAATTAGAGAGAACAATCCTAAAATTCATCCAGAACCAGAAGAGACCTGGAATAGCAAAGGCAATGCTGGATAACAAAGACAAGACAGGGGACATCACAATTCCTGACCTGAAATTATACTATAAAGCTACTGTGATAAAAACAGTGTGGTGCTGGCTAAAAAACAGACCTGAGGATCAATGGAATAGATTAGAAGATGCAGAAACAACTGCAGACACATTAAGCTACCTTATTTTTGACAAAGGTGCCAAACACATTCACTGGAAGAAAGATAGCCTCTTTAATAAATGGTGTTGAAAAAACTGGCTTTCCACATGCCAAAGATTAAAACTGGACCCATATCTTTCACCATGTGCTAAGTTAAAATCTGAATTGGATTAAAGATCCAACATTAAAACACAAACATTAAATCTCTTGGAAGATAGAGTAGGTAAAACTCTTGAAGATATTGGTGTAGGCAAAGACTTTATGAATAAAAGCCAGATTGCACAGGAACGATCACAAAGAATCAACAAATGGGATCTCATCCTATTGAAAAGCTTTTGCACAGCAAGAGAAAC
>RJWM01034671.1:0-19459 GCA_004363535.1 Dasyprocta punctata | reverse complement strand
CTATTTTCTTTTCATTTATCTTTCTTTTATCCACTATTCTTAAATCATTGAACAAATGAACCAAGTAGATGTTTACAGAGTGTTCCACTCAACATCATCAGAATACACATTCTTCTCAGCTGCACATGTGAGATTCTCTAAAATAGACCATATACTAGCCCATAGAACATGTTTAAGAAAGTGCAAAGGAATTCAAATTATTCCATACATATTATCTGACCATAGAGCAATGAAATTGGAAATGGCAAAAAAATTGCAAAAATTCCATAAACACATGGAAATTAAATAACACCCTCTTCCATGTCCCCAAGTGGGGACAACCACACCCAAACCTCTTCCCGTGAGTCTGTGCCATTCATGGACTGTGGAGGGGGGAGAACCAGGGGCCTCACCAGGAGGTGATTCCCCCTTGGAAACTAGTACCATGTGCCAGCTGCTGTAGGAGTGGGGACAGCCACACGCAAGCCTCTCTCAGTGAGTCTGTGCCATTTGCGGACTGTGGGGGTGGGAGGGTTAGGATGGTGTTGGAGATTCAGGTCTCACCAGGAGGCAATCCTGCCCAGGTAACCATATTATTTTCATTGTTTTGTTGGGTTGGGTTTTATTCTCTTTTGTTTTGTTTGATTATGTTAAATCTGACGGCATAAGCAACTATTTGAAAGATAACAAGACATATTATAGTAGCCATTTGGATTTACTAGTGGTTTGTTTTGAAGTCCTTTATTGTATTCACTGTTTTGGTTTTACTGTTTCTATTCTTTTCTGTTCTGTTTGATTTTTACTATGTCCAAAAGTATCTGTAGCTATTTTGAAGACAACAAAAGGCATTATGGTAACTATTGTTGTTTTTGTAAGGTTTTGAAGTCCTGTATCACTTATACTGGTTTATTTTTGATTTATTTTATTGTTTTATTTTCTTTGGTTTTATTCTCTTTAAAATAAAAAAAAGTTACACTTACCACAAAAATATCAGAATTGAACCAAAAAACCAAAAAAAAAAAAAAAAAAAAAAAAAAAAAAAAAAAAAAAAAAAAAAAAAAAAAAAAAAAAAAAAACAAACAAACCAAAAAACCACCCTCCTTTACAACCAATGGGTCACAGATGAAATTACAGAAGAAATTAAACAATATCTATAATCAAATAAAAATGTAAATAAACCTACTGGAACTTTTGGGACACGATGAAAGCAGACCTACAAGGGAAATTTATAGTGGTGAATTCTCATACCAGGAAAACAGAATGAGCACAAATAAGCTACATAATGTTGTACCTCAAGCTTCTAATAAAAGAAGAGCAAGTCAGACCCAAAGCCCATTCAAGGGAGGAAATTATAAAGATCAGAGTCAAAATTAATGTAATGGAGACTAAGAAAGCAATACAAAGAATTAATGAATTGAAGAGTTGGTTCTTAGAAAGAATAGACAAAATTGATAAGCTCCTAGCCAACCTTATCAAAAAGAGAAATGAAAAACTCAAATTCATGCAATGAGGAATGAAAATTATGAAATCACTATAGATTTTGTGGAAATTTAGGAGACCATCAGTACCTACTTCAAAAATCTTTACTCACATAGGCTTAAAACACAGAAGAAATGGGCATATTCCTAGAAATGTATGAGTTACCAAAGCTTGATGAAGAAAATATAAAAATACTAAATACCCCAGAAGGAGTTAATGCAATTGAAAATGATACTAAATTTACTAAAAAAGAAAATCCCAGGTCCTGATGGATTCACAGCTGAATTCTACTACAAATTTAGAGAAGATTTAATGACAGTACTTCTCAAGCTCTTTAATGAAATTTAAAGGAAAGTAATCCTCCCTAACTCATTCCTGGGTGCAGTATTACCCTGATACCAAAACCACAGTAAGATCCAACCAAAAAACAGAACTACAGACTTATCTCCCTAATAAACATAGATGCAAACATCCTCAATAAGATACAAACAGAATTCATCAAATCATCAAGAATATTATACACCATGACCAAATGGGATTCATCCTAGGAATACAGGTTTCAACATATGCAAATCCATAAATGTAATACATCATGTCAACAGAGCCAAAGACAAAAATCACATGATCATCTCAATAGATAAACAAAAAGCTTTTGATAAGCACTCATTCATGATAAAAACCTTAGAGAAAATTGGAATAGATGGTCTTTACTTCAATCTGATGAAAGCCATCTATGACAAACCAACAGCCAGCATCATGGTAAATGGGAAAAAACTGAAAGCTTTCAGGAAGAAGACAAGGATGTCCACTATCACCACTCCCATATAATAGAGTTCTGGAAACAATGCCCATAGCAATTAGATGAGAGAGAAATAAATGGAATAAGAATAGGAAAGGAACAAGTTAAATTATCATTATATGCAAATGACATTATACTGTACATAGAAGATCCAAAACAATCCACTGAAAGACTTTGAAAATCAATAGCAAATTTAGTAGCATATCTGGATATAAAGTCAACTCTTAAAAAATCAGTGGCATTCCTGTACACCATCAACAACCTCACTGAGTGAAAAAAGTAGGGAAATAACACTCTACAATAGCATGCCCCCCCAAAAAATGAAATACAGGAGTCAATCTAAAAGGAAAGTAAAGGATACATATATTGAAAATTACAGTACTCTGAAGAAAGAGATTGAAGAAGGTATCAGAGGATGGAATGTTAACTCTTGATCTTGGATAGGAAGAACCAACATTTATAACATAGCCATACCCCTAGAACTGTTATACAGATTTAATGCAATCCCATTAAAAATGCCATTAGCATACTTTACAGATCTGGAGAAAACATTCCTAAAATTCTTTTCAAAACAGAAGAGTCCTAGAATAGTAAAGACAGTCCTGGGCACAATACTTGACTTGAAATTATCCTAAAAAGTTATGTTGATAAAATCAGCATGGTACTGGCAAAAAAGCAGACCTGAGATCAGTGGAACAGATTAGGAGATGCAGACACAACTACAAAACTACTCAGCCACCTTATCTTTAACATAGGGACCTAACATGTTCACTGGAAGAAGGATAGCATCTTTAATGAATGGTGCTGGTAATTGGCTTTCCACATGCTAAAGACTAAAGCAAGACTCTTGTCTATCACTATGCACTAAACTAATGTCAAAGTGGATCAAAATGCTAAATATTAAAACAGAAACTAAATCTACTGGAAGACAAAGTAGGAAGAAATCTTGAAGACCTTGGGTAGGCAGAGAGTTCATGAATAAAACCTAGACTCCACATGAAATACTTAAAAGAATGAACAACTGGAATCTCATCTTATTAAAAGTTTTTCACATCAAAAGAAATCACAAACACAGTGAAAGGCCAACCCACAGAGTGGGAAAAATTTTAGCCAACTTTCCCTCAGATATAGGACTTCTATCTAGAACACATAAAGAATTGAAAAGCATCAGGACCCCCAAATTCAAAGACCTAATCCAAAACTGGGCATCTGAGATGAATAAGCACTTCTGAGATGAAGAAATATAAATGGTAAAATATGAAAAAATGTTCAACATCATGGGTCATTCGAGAAATGCAAATTAAAACACTGAAATTTCATCTCACCCCTGAAAGAATGGCTGTCATCAAGAAATCAACCAACAACAAATGTTAGTGGGGCTGCGGGGAACAAAGAACCTATCTTTAATGTTGGTGGCCGTCATCAAGAAATCAACCAATAACAAATGTTAGTGGGGCTGCAGGGAAAAAAGAACCTATCTCTAATGTTGGTGGAAGAGTAGACTGGTACAACCACTGTGGAAATCAGTGTGGAGATTTCTCAAAAAATGTGGATTAGAGATCCCATTCGATCCAGATATTCCACTTCTGGGTATTTTCTGAGAAGAATTAAAAACATCATAGCACAGTGATGTATGTGCACATATGTTTATGGCAACAGAATCTGTAATAGCTTAATCTTGGAAATAATCAAAATGCCCATCTACTGAGGAATGCATAAAATAGTAGTATTTTTATAAAATGAAGTACTACCAAGCTATAAATGATAGATTCGAGGCTTTTATAGGTAAATAGATGCAACTTGAGACCATACTCATAAGTGAAATAAATTGGACTCACGTGTAAACATCTTTGGCTCCCTAATATGAGAAACTGAAGAGTAAATAAGATCCAACATGTACAATAGATATTGTGAAAGCGAAAGAGGAAGAAACTGCTCAAAAGAAGGGACAACTGAGAACCAGACCCAAGCCTTTCCCCGTGAGTCAGCACCATTTACGGACTGTGGGGGAAGAGAACAAGGATTTACCATGTGTGGGCTGCCACCAGCGAGGGGACAGTGAGACCCCAGCCCCTTCCAGCATGTGGGCTGGCAAACAAGAGCCAATACCCACCCCCAATAAGTGACCAGCTGATCTGGAGAAACACAGGCTGTGATGATAGCTATTGAAGTGAAATGTAATTTGATGCTTGTGGTATTTTGTTGTTTCACTGACCTTGCAGGTCTAGGACTGGTGGTCTGATCATCTGTTCAGAGGATAGCGGTATGCACTATGGCATCTAGGGGTGAGCTCCTTCTGAGGGTGGTAACCACTGTTGATTGCCTATTGTTTTGTTTTGAAGTCCTGTATCATTTTCATTGTTTTGTTGAGTTGGGTTATGTTCTGTTTTCTTTTGTTTGATTTTGTTGTGTCTGATGGCATGAACAACTATTTCAAAGACAGCAAGATATATTATGGTAGCCATTTTGGATTTCCTACTGTCTTGTTTTGAAGTCCTTTATTGCATTCATTGTTTTATTTTTATCAGTTCTATTCTGTTCTGTTCTGTTTGATTTTTACTATGTCTGAAGGTATCTGCAGCTATTTTGCAGCAAAAGGCATTATGGTAACTATTGTTAATTTTGTTTTATTTTGAAGTCTTGTATCACTTACACTGCTTTGTTTTGATTTGTTTTATTTTCCTTGATTTTATCCTCTTTAAAATAAAATTTTAAAAAAGGAATAACAGACTGCCAAATAGAAAAGAAGAAAGGGAAAAGAAAATATGTATGTATATATACAAGACTACTAAGAGAATTATACTACTAATTTGTATTAACCCATTAAAAAGAATAGTTTGTGTTTATATTGTTTAATTTTTCATGCCTAATCTTATAATCTGAGCAACTACTTTGAAGGTAACAATATATGATATAGTAACCATTGTTAATGGCCTATTATCTTGTTCTGAAATTATTATTTTTTTGTTTTTTCTGTTTAAAATAAAACTTTCATTCTCAATTACAGTACTAATTTCTATTAACCATTTGAAAAAACTGTTCATACTTATACTGTTTGACAAATTTTATATTCTATATCTGGTAATCTAAGTACTTTGAAGATAACAATATGCAATATATCAACCACTGTTAGTTTCATATTATCTTGTTCTAAAATGCTTATCATTGGTTTTACTATTTTTCTCTTTAAAATAAAAAATTAAAAAAATGGATAAAAATGAAAAAATAATGCAATCAAATAAAGAAAAATAAAATCTTTTTATTGTTTAAATGCATGGCTTTTTCTTCAGCCTAGAGTTAGGCAGCAGAGCTCAAACCAGGATGTGGCTCTGTTCATCCTGGAAGTCTAAGGTTGCACTCTGCCGGTTGTAGTGATCTGCTTACAGTGAGAACACGGTGCCAATTGAGCTTCCCATCTTGTCTGTGCAGCTCAGGCTGAACCTGGCCTCTGAATGCAGGAGCTGGGTTTGTGCTCGTCAACCCCTGCTTCTTAGCAGGACCTCCACCAGTCTGCACTCCATCTGCCAACTGTACCCTGACAGCCTGTGCCTCAACCATCCTGGGAACTTGACATTGTGAAGCAGCCAAGAGGCTACCTCTGGAACCAGGTTCAAGCACTCAGCCCTTCCCTACAATGGCGTCCCTACCAACTCTTGCTCCAGGATTGTGGCTGTGGAGGCTTATACCAAGGTCACTCAACAACTGTTGACTAAGGCTGTTGTGAGAGCAGATTCCTGTGTTTTCCTTGCTGGTTCCAACTGCAGATGATTCTTTCCATCCCAATGCTGTTCTCTGGTTCTCTATGACCAAAATTTGTTAGTTTGACTTTGCCTCCCAGCTGGCAACTAGCCAGCCACTGTCAGTGGCACTTGTGGTCTCTTCTCAGCAATGCAATCTATTTCTTCTGTGTCATTTAATCCTATGCTCTTGTCAGTTATCTTGTGATGCCCTGGTAACCTCCACTTACTTTAATTCCTATCCAAGTTATTGTTTCTCAGACCTAGACACTATCCTGGGGAAGCTGAGCAGCTGGCACTCACTGCTCTGCTTTTTGGGACCAAGAATATATGTAAAGACAAAAGAGCTTCCACATTTGCTGTGTAAACCTGCTTTCCAGGCTTGATCAGCTTGCTCACAACCTACCTGGCCTAGGGTCCCAGGTCAAGGTGGTGTTTCTGTACATATATCATAGAAATTGCCTCTATAGCAGGTGCTTTCACTGCTTGTAAAAAGGGAAATATACTGTTAGGGTTTATACATTGTGTCAACTTGAGAAGTCTAGCAGCTTAATTAAATAACTCAGCAGCTCTACATTCTGGGGTGCAGAGCATAAGTAGTTACCTGGCCATTGTTACAATTTGAGAAGGTCAGAAGTTTAGCTGAGAGACTCAGCAGGGAGCCAGGGTTCTTACTTTGTAAACATCCTCATCCTGTGCAAAGGAAGGCAAGGATGTTTGTGAATACTACACCCACCCTGGCGGGGGGGGGGGGGGGGGGGGGGGCGGTGTCCTGTGTATTATATAAAGGAGGAGAAGAGGCTTGCTCTTGCTCCTTTTATTTTGCTGCTTTTGTTCGGCTGCTGCCTTGAAGTGCTGCCCCAGTGCCATGCCACCCTGCCTTGGAGCCAGCTGATTGTGGACTGAAACCTCTAAAAACTGTAAGCTAAATAAACCTTTCCTTCCCTAATTTTGTGTGTCAGGTGTTTTGTCTCAGCAACGAGTAAAAAGTAACCAAGACATATACCTTCACTGAGACCTCCTAGAAGTTCATTCAGAGGCAGAAACAAAATGAAATACTGGGCGGCATTTCCAAAGGGAACACATTTTCTTGCCATATTCTGTGGCTGTACCCCAGGTCCCACTTCTAACTCTTGTTGGTGTTTCAGTCACTTGACACTGAGAAACTGCCACAACTCATGGCAACTACATGTCTGCAAAAGAAGGCAAGAAGGAGGCACACTGTAACTAAAACTTTATCAGGTGCTTTATTGTTTACAAATCACTTAAAGTCCATTATTTCATTTGATTCTTACAAAGAACCGTATCCAGAGAAGGAATTCCCATTCTCTTTCCATCTCCAGGAAGAAAAGGTAAATCATTGAGTACATAAATGATTTGCTCTGGACTAATTCTGAGGGAAATAGCAGAGCCAGGATTGTGAACAAATTTTATCTTAGTCCAATTCTGCTCATCTTTCATCCCCCACCTTCATTCTGTCCCTTTACATCTGTTTAGGCATCATAGGCTTCAGAAACATGCCATATCTTCTTTCTTTCCTTTCATGTTTCTTCACCATTATGCCCTGGGGATAGCATGGATGCAGTAGCTCTCTGGAGAAAGTGTAAGGCCCCTCCTAACCTTCAGGCTCAGCTTCTTGTTGTTTGGGGGCTTGAAGGTGAACTTTTGCAGAAGGAAAGTGAAGAAAATGAATAGCTCAGACCTAGCCAGTTGTTCTCCAAGACATCCACGTTTTCCTGTGGGACAAAAACAGTTTATCTTTTTGGGTGGCATTGTTGCCTCTAGAAATTGGTATTCCTAACTCTCTGCTGAAGAACATGAACTTGTGCTTTATATTCATCTTATTTTTGTCTGACAACCACTTGAATTCAGCAAAGGACAGAAGTAGAGGCAAGGAGACGGAAACTCAGTGCGGAGTATTACGGGCCACCATGGTGGAACAGTGATGGAAAGAAGGCTGGGTTGACAAAAATAAACCTTTGTGGTACCATGTGCTGTAGCACCTGTCGTAAGACTTGATGAAACTGCAGAAGCAGAGTAGTTGCATGAAATGAGATATTGTAACCAGAAAAACAAACCTAAGTAAGCCCTCTAACCTCACTCACTCTTAGTCAACTCAAAAATCACTGATTTTGGAGATCACACAGAGGACTAACATATTAGTACATTCTTACTAGCTTTGCTAGAGATGATACCTCTGTTATGAGGATTATAATAATGGCCTAGGTTATTTCCCACCTTTTCTGAAAACACTGACCCTTCTCTTCAGCTCATAGATGTCTGATGGGTGACTGCAGTGGGATAAAAGGTGCTCTGTCTTCATATTGTATCTGTCCCCTTTGCTGTCTCAATTCTTGTACTAAATGCCACTTACTTCTGCACATAGACATGTTGATCATTTAAATATGTTTAATCCAACGGGGGGTTGAGAAGTAGGGGTAATGGGGAAAATGATTAAAGTATGTGATCTGCATATATAAATCTGCTAAAATGAAACCCAATAATCTGTAAAACCAATACCTGCTAATAAAAAAGTAGGAAAATGCTTAGTCTAAGGTTATCACATAGTGTTAACTTGCATATGAGAGTTGGTATGCATTTTTCATTTTCTTGGTATTTTTTATCTTATCTGCCCCAACCTTGTGGTTCTTCAGCAACCTAGGCAGCTCAAGTACTAATGTTCTTCAGACCCAGTCTAGGGCCAAGACCCACAAAGCCAGGATATTGGGTGCAGGATGACCATGTCACAGTAAAATCCCAAAGCCTCTGGGATGAGCTGACTGTGACCATCTGGTGGTGTGAATCCATCACAAGAAGAAACATCACTTGGAACTGTGCTCTCAGCCAAGAGAAATTTGCGACTTTAGTCCACCTGAAAACATCAATACAAAACTGCTGTTCTCTGTTCTGTGAGAGTTGGTCACTATCTTGACCATCTGATGGTTCTCTTCAGCCAAAATTGAAGGACTGCAAGTTCAAACCCAACTTTGCCAACTACCATAGTAAGACCTTGTCTCAAAAATAAATATCAAAGGACTGAAGACACAGCTCAGTGCACCAACCTTGGGTTCAGTCCCTAGTATCACTCCCACTACATGTCTGTTGGTTGGTAATAAGCATTCTAGACATGTAATAGCTCACATTAAGCTTTTTGTATCCATTCTCAAAAAGCAGAATACGATTTAAAATGTGCCTTGAATTAAAACATTTTCAATGGCAGCATAAATACAGTTTACTGCACATTTCAATTCTTTATTATGATAGCTTCCATAATGTGCATTTTGTTCTGATTTCAAATGTAGAGAAAACTTGCAAAAATAATACACGGAATTGGTTTTTTTTGAGTTATTTAAAAATAAATTACCTACACTACCCACAAAAAATTTACAATGTACCATTGTTCAATTGTTTGACCATTTTTTCATGCCTATATTTTGTAATCTGAATGACTACTTTGAAGACAACATTATGCAGTATATGAACCAGTGTTAATTTATTATTTTTTGAAACTCTGTATCATTTTTATTCATTTTTTCATTTTAAAATACAAATAAATAAAATGAATGAATATTCATGAGAAAAATTAGAATGTATTTCCTATAAAGAGGAGCATTGTATAACACAGCCACCAAAGTCAGGTAATGAGTATTGGTGAGTGACCAGCACAATAGCCTGAGATTCCATTTTGGTTGTATGAGTTGTACCTTTAATAAAAGTGTCCAGGGCAATATCATGCATTGCATTCAGCTGTAGTGTCCCTTTAGACTCCTTCAACCCAGAATAATTCCTCATCCTTTATGCAGATTTCATGGCTTCATATTACAGTTATTTTGTACATATCTCTCATATTTCTTCATGAATCCAGTCAAGCTGTGAAGTTCTGTAATTTTTGGTGGGAATATCACTGAACCAATGCTGGCTCTTCTCATTTCTTCTAGCCAGAGAGTAAACAACTTGGATTAATCTTATTATTTGTGATCATTCAATTAAGGTGCTATCCAACAAGGTCTCCCTGTGAAATTATTTATTTTACTTTGGAAATTGAAAATATGTTGAGGATGTGTAAACAAATTAATCCTCATTAATCTTTCATCCACTAGTTTCTATTACTATTTTTGGCAAAATTAATTATTAATAACTGCTACCAAATCATGGTTTTTAAAATTCCATTACCCTTCCACATTTGTTAGCATTCTAGTGCTTGCACTCCTCATTTATTTATTCATTCAAGAATCAGTATTTAATTTATGAATTCCTATTACCATTCAAAGGGTTATAATATCTTATTAATCATTATTTGTCCATTGTCAAAATATTCCAGATTTGGCCATTAGATGCTCATTCAAGCTGACATTTCCTGACTTTTGGCACAGCAACACCTTCCAGACATATCTTAGTTTCCCTTCCCTAACCATGAACCATTATTTTAAAAGTCCTGATTTATTTGATTGGAAAATGATATGTAGAAATACAGGTGTGGCCAGTGAGCATGCTCATTTGTCTTAGGATGTTATTGCCTCGTTCATCTAAGTAGCTTCACCTGAGAAAGATACGTATCACTATAATGTGAGTATTTGATCAAGTGTGTGTGTGTATACCCATATATATTGTATATTCATTTCCATATCTTTCTATCAAGCTATACACTGAGTGACCTCTGATTCTCATTCACAGTCTGATCTAGGCTTCTGTTGCCACTTTTTCTGAGTGAATTCTCTGTTTCCCCTACTTGGGCTATGATAATCCACATCGGTAACTATCACAACTTTCTTCTGTACATTTCAGTAGCCTGCTTTCTTCCTAAGTGATACATATTCACTGAAAAAGAAGAAAGTCAAAAAAAGAAATGCACAAAGAAGAAAATGAAAAATTTTTGGAATTCCAAAATCCTTGTCAAACTACTACTAACATTTTGACATGTCTCCTCTCTGTCCTAGTGGTGATTTCCCTGAAAGCATTATTATCTGGAGCTAATCCTATATACTGTTGTTACTTTGAATTTATCTATGCAGTTAAATATTTTTGGGAATTTGTTGATGAATACATGCTTCCATTTTGTCCTATGCCTATTATTACAGTTTGCTGAGAGAATAAAATTAGATTTTGCATGCAAAAGTGCTCAGTAAATGTAAATGTAACTGGCAACTATGCCATTGTTTTATTACTTTGTGCCTGTCGTTTTCCACTGCCATGTGCCTAATTCATAAATGTTCTTATCTTTATCTTCTGCCTATTACACAAAGTAGGATTAGCAACCAATCAAAGTGATACCAAATCAGTTTTCCCAAGATGCTGTTAGAGCAATCTAGATATTAAGTCAAAAGTGTACCTGCAGAGTCAAGAACCACGTTTAAAGAACTAGGTACATCAGTGGCCACTGTGTGACTAGCATTAAACCATTCACAAAGGGAAACCTTTCTCACATGTCAAAGATCTCTTTCCTTTCAACTAGTGTGCTATGATGAGGTAAATACCCCAGTAAGTATTAATTTGCTTCAAGAATAATGAAAACAATGACTATTTCAGTTCACAGATTTGGCCTGGGATAATGGAACTTGCACCTTTCCCCATCGATAACCAACAAGATCAATTATTTGTTTAGTAAAATTGTCTTGCTAGACCAGTTGTCTACAATCCAATACTTCATTTGGACATGAAGACCTAGACTCTTGACTTTCATGAAGCTGTCTGTTGGATGGCTCAAATGAGGAGGATTTTGAGGAGGAGAAGAACCAAATGAGCAATAACACCTTTGCACCTCCCTGACCACATGTAGACAACCCTACATTTAGGCAACTTTTCCAAGAAGAGAAATTGTGTGCGTCTCTTTTTTCCAGAGCAGGTATTTGTAGAAAATTCTAGAAAAAAGATAGTAATGTGCTGGAAAAACTGGACATGGTTTGTTAGCCTGCTGAATATTTTTATGTTTCTGCCTCTTCAATCTTACTATACCACATGCTGTCAAGATCTTTGATGAGCCGAGCATGGAGGCTCGTGCCTATAATCCCAGCACTTGGGAGACTGAGACAGGAGGAGTGTTGCAAGTTCGAGACCAGCCTGGGCTACAAAGTGAGCTCAAGGCCAGCCTAAACTGTATAATGTGACCTTGTCTCAAAAAACCAAAAAAGAAAAAAAAGATACTTGATGAGACACCCAGGGTCAATTGATGGTGCTGTCTAAAGTTTATTGTTTTCAACCAGAATGAGAAGCAGAACAGAACATCTCCAATCTGCCCCCTGCCTTGAATGTGCCACAGTTGCAAAGGCACTTCGTGGCTATTCCAAAATGAACAAGTGTAGTAATTTCCTTTCCTTTTGGATTGGAACTGGCTTTATGGCTTGCACTGGCCATCAGAATGAAGGAGAAATCATGTGGTGCCAGGTCCTTGCCTGGATCTTAAGGGCCCTACCTGCTTCTGTATTCCCTTCAGTTGGCTTGCTGGAGGATGAGAAAGAATGTGAAGAGAGCACTGCTATCTCTGCTGAGATTGCATCAGAGCGGACTGCATCTCTATGTAAGAGAATCCAGTCAAGGTCAGCAGAGCCACACATCTAATACGCACATTGTAAGCAATAACAAATACTTATTGCTTTAACTTACAGAGTTTGGAGACTGTTTGTTACACAGTAATATTGTAAGTGATACATATGGCATGAATGCAATGAATTTTACACTGAAAAGTCTTCAAAATGGGTAAACACATTATCTTCTATTTGTATTGTAGAGAGCACTATAAAAATTTGAGTCTTAGACCCTGTTTTGTTTATTCTTTGGGCACATGATATTGGAGATGATGCAATTGTGTGTTTTTTAGTATGATTACATTACAAAGGAAGATATAGTTTATTTCCTGTCTAATTATTAATAACTATGCATCTATAAGGATGGCATGAGTGAATTTGTTTCCAAAGTCTACTCGAGAGAGTGTAATACAATTCTCAATGACAAAGCACCAGTGTGTCACTACAAACTATAGCTAATTTAGATGGAAGAAATCTTTCTGTTTTTGGTACTGGGAATTGAACTTAGGACCTTGCACTTGATAGAAGTCTTTCTATGGTGAAGCATGAAACAGCTATGCAGAAGAGGCATTTGAAATATGAAGGACTTATGTACAGGCTGGGCATCACATGGATTAGAGGATCCTTTTTTTTTCTTTTAAAGTCATGGGACTCTACTATGATTCCTATCATCAGAATTGCAGCAATTGTTAGACAAAGCAGTTTTGTGGAATGAACAAGGAGCCATATTCCTACTACTTCAGATTCTTGTAGATCTGATAGTAGAGAGATATGATCAAGAATAGTTACAATAATTGAAATGTGCAGCTGAAAAAGTGCTCTAAAACAAAGCATAAAGACACCATGAACAGGAAGACTGGAAGGTATTCCTTTATCCTAAACAAGCTTTCATTTTAGGTGACTTTTCAGGTTGGGCAAAAGTGACCTGGAACCACGTGTAAAAACACAAAGAAGATACAATCAGAATCAGCCTAGACACATCTAGAGCAACACAACAGAGAGAAAACATGGACAGTGGAATCACACCACCTTGTGGGCAAATCTCAGCTCACTCCTGTCAGAGCCCTAGTGTCACCAGCAGCAAAGTGGTGCTGCTTCAGAAAGTCAACCTGCACTTTACTGTCAATTAATAAGCAAACTTCATGCCTTCCACAATATGGATTGTGGGGGGCACTTTGTTATTTTCAGAAGATAGTATTAGGAAGACACAGAGTTTAGTTTTTGATAAATCTGATGGAAAGCTCCTATCTCAGTCACAGGAATAGTACTAAAATTTCCACAGTTGGTTATTCCTCACTTTCCTTCTCTCCAAAGTAATCATGGCAATTTGAACCTTGTAAGGTTAGGCTAGGGCAGTGGTGGCCAATCTGTAGCATGCATGTCACTTGTTTTACTTTTAAGACAGAAGAGGGTAATGTAAGAATTGTTTTTTCTAAACAAAAACCTCAGTGTACATGTTTAATTACAATGTTGGCATTTTATGATAAATAAATGGGTTTTAGGATGCAGTTTATGCACTTGTCTCTAAAAAAGTCACCATTTCTGCACTAGGACATGTGTTCCAAACTTTCTTTTGTTTTCTATTTCATTCATTTTTGCTTCCTATTTAATTCATCTTCATGTTCTCAGGGCTGAATGAAACATAATATAGGTTCAGTAAATATGAAGTTAAAGAATGTGGGATAATATTTTTAAATTTTTTTCAACATTTGCAGTAAAATGGTTGGAATATAATAAAATTATTTGCTATTGACTTGATGGTCTTAGGGGTTTTAAAAGTCCATTTTGGTACAGCTTGAAAATGAAAAGAAATTTCACTGAATCTGGCTTCCTACTATTCAAGTTCCATAAAATATATATTTACTAACTTGAATTTTAAAAGGTAATTAAAATTTATAGAGGCAAAAAGAAATCTTCATGAATTTCTCACAGAGCAGAGCCCAAGCTATTTAAACTTGTGGTCTTTAAGAGTCACTGTCTAATGGCCATAAAATAAGTAGGCAGCACCTCTGCATGGCTACCTCCCAATCTCCATATTGAAATATCTTCTCTACTTTTGTGGGAGCTGAATTTCTGAACTTTAGAAGAATTTGTGACAGTTAAACACTCTATGAAGATGGCAGATGTCCATCCTTTGTGGGCAAGAGTGAGGCCTTGAGTTTCTGTCCTCTGTTCTTTTTATTGTGGAAAATGGATCAAAAGAAAGACAAAAACTCCATCAGAGGAAAGGGAATGACTGGGTCATTCTCTTTCACAGCCCAGGAGGTTGTGAAACAATGTGGAATCCAGGGACTGCTGGACAGCAGCCAGCAGCAACATGGAGTCATGCTGGATGGGGCCACCCGGAAGAATCTTATTCAAAGCAAAAGACGACAGAGAAGAGGAGGAAGACCTGAGGGAGGTACGCTTGTGATCTCACTATTTTTCATCATAACTCACCCACTGAGAAAGGCAGAAAGGATTCTCTTTTCTTAAACTGGCCATTCTCCAGAAAATGCTCTGGGTTGAATGTGTCTGGAGTAGCCCACTCTGTGGGGTCCCTGTGCAGTGCAGTCAAATTGGTCAGAATCATGGTCCCCTAGAAAATGCAAGAGAAAAGCAAGCCAGATTTGACTCATGAACACACTCATGCAGTGCAGCAGGGTCTTTGGCTCCCAAGCTCAGCCCTTGATGGTCTTAGCTGCATTGGCCTGGCAAGTCCACTCTCCCTTGAGCTCAGTCTCCAGGATCATATATGACCACTCAGAAGGACAGTTTGGCATTGCCTTCCAGGAATGTTATAGGAGAGTAAGGCTACTTTTGGGTGTATAATGGCTTTAATCGACAGACTGATAGTGTAGGCTCAGGAAGGGATGTGTAGGTAATAAGGAGAGAGCAGTGTGACAGCCAGTCAGTCCACACCATAAACAAATCACCCAGCTCCTCAGGGTTGTGATGACCATGGCAACTCTACAGAGGGAAAAGAGATCACCTTCTCTTTTACTTCTTCATTCTCTTCCCTCCAGTATCAACTGCTTTACCTACTCACAGCAGGGTTAATAACACTAACAGAGAGCCAGGAAGAGAAACCTTTGTTCCTCCACATGTGTGACAAGAAATTCCAGAGGCAAGAGAGCGAGGCTTTCCTTCATGCTGCTTCATCTGACCCACCAGTAAGGCTGGTCACTTTACAAATATGTTGGTTCTGTCACCTCCATTCCCTGTCCACAGCAAGGTCCTCCTTGAGGCTGCTGCCTTGTCCATCTAGGTCTTGAAATGCCTCCTGACCAAGCACTTGCCACCCCTTTAAACCTGCTCCACATCCTGAGGGCTGAGTGTGATTTACATATAACTTAATGATGTCACATCACCTGTACACTCACCCCTCAAACTTGATACTCTTGAATAGCTTCCTGACAGTTTCAGGACACAAATCCATTCTCTAACACACACCCTGCCCCCACTGTGTTGCCTGGGGTCTTGGTTACTGTTCTTGTTGCTGAAACAAAACATGTATACCCGAAGTTAAAGAAGGAAAGGTTTATGGTAGCACACAGTTTGTAGAGATTTCAACGCATTATCAGCTGGTTCCAAGGCAGAGTGGCATGACAGAGAGACATCACAGAGTGGTCGGGAGGCATCAGAAGACAAGCAGCAGCAAGCGATGCCAGCATCCATCTTTCTGTCCTTTATATTCTATCCCAGCTGCTGGCTCTTAGGGTCGGTGGCACTCACACGCAGGGTGGGGAACCCTTGAGCCCAGCATCACACACCTTAGCTACAACCACCTCCAAAAAACCCGATGACTCCATGAGACTTTAGGAAAGCATTTAGGTACAAGCCATTACTGGAACCCCACTAAAACAGCCTTCCTCCAGTTGTTCTAACAGACCATTGTTCCCATACTGTTTATCTTGTGGAAAAGTCTCTTCTGTTTTCCTTTTTATAAACTAACTTCTTCTCATCCTTTAATTGTTGGTTCCAAATTCACTTTCTTCAAAAGGCTCTCCTCATCGTGTCATCTGGCTCCCATTTGTCACTCTGGCTGGAAGATACTGAGAACATCGTTACAGAACAGGTGAGAGTCTTCCTTTGGGCAGTCATCATGATTTTAAGGTGTTTGCATCTTCGTTTTGCTCAGGGTTGTTTTTCAGACTCAAATGTTTTACATACTTCATGCATATTTGTTGGGTTACTAGAGAATAATTGCTATTTTGAGTATGAGGCTCTGCATGTAAGACCACATCTTACCCCTGTTCAGAGCCTGAGGTGAGTTTAAATGTGTTCTACAGATGAAGAAACTGAAGCTGTGAGATTTCCAATGTACTCAGAGTCACAGAGTGGGCAAACATAAGAGCCATTTCCTGAACTTGGCCTATCTGATGCCAGAGCCTTGGGTCCTGACTAGATACAATTAGATTTTGCAGTTTCCAGGATGGTTATTAAGCCTGATGCTGAAAATTAGTGGCAAAAGCAGCCTAGTGAGATAAACCGGTGCTGTGGAAGTTGATGAATACTTAGAAAAATACAAACAGTACCTGGTGTGTTCAGATCTCAGCCACCCCCAGGAGATGCTCAATGAAATAGGAAGCACTTCCTGGCTTTGCAGTGGCACTACTTAGCAGTTCTGAGTCGGAAAGCTGTCTAGTTATACTGCTGGAGCTTTTTCCTGAGTAAATTCTATTCAAAGGGTATTAGACAATCTAGAATAGGCCTAGACAGTCAGAGCAAGTTGGCCAGAGAACAAAGGAATACACCTGAAATGTGCTTTATGGCTGAAGATGCCAGGGACATAGAAGAGCTAAGTGTGGAGATCTTAGGTGTAGGTAGCACAAGATGAGAATTCTGTTTGTGTAAACAGGAAATTAAACAGGGGCCAATGGAGATAAACTGAGGGAAGATTTTTTTTACAGTCAAATAAAACCAAGTCCTGAGCATTATGTAGCAAAAATATTTAACAGAGAGCTGGTTCTGGATCCCAGCTTTTTCTTTTTTTTAGTTGAGAGATCTGCAAAGTTATTCTTCCTGAGCCTCAACTTAATCTGTAAAATGGAAATGAAAGTTATTCTGAAAATTAAGACATGTTGAAACAGGCTGGTGGTATAATACACATAATTTTCCTCAACTGTTTTTCCTTTCTCTCCCTTTATAGTAATTAATACTGCACACCAGTAACTGGCTTCCTTTCTCAGACATAATTTCCCACCATTGGGCTGTCAGTAAAAGTTGAAGTAGTGCTGTTGGGGAAATTATGTTAGAAACCGCAGCATTAGCATGATTTGAGATCTGAGTGTCTCAAATGTTCTTTCACATTTAACATTATATTATTATAGGATTTTGTCATAGAATTTTCCAAAGCATGTCTGACAGATTACAGAAGCCTGTTCAGGGAAGGCGGGTTAATGAGAATGTGACCTGGTAGGGTATGCCTCCCTCTCTCCTCCCTGGATTTCCTTCTGCTTCCCGCAATGTTATGAGCTGCTTCTCCTGTACTGTGCACCTCTGTTATGCCACCCTGCCTTGGATCCACCTAACCATGGATTGAAACCTCTACAAATTGAGAACCGAAATAACCTTTTCTTCCGTAAATTGTGGATGTTGCGTATTAAGACACTCATGTGTGATATATCACTCTGTTCATGTAAGTGCTTCCTTAGGACTGGAACACATTCTGTTTCCTAGGATGATCTCACAGATGGCTTTAAGGACAAAAGCTGAGAGTGCCTAATTACCTTTGGCAGGTGGTATCCACCAAAAGTGGTATCAGCACCCACTTCCCTGGGCGCGTTCAGAGGAATGATGTTGCCCATTCTCTGCACCTCATGGATGACAGCGTTGGTGTAGGGCATGGACTCTCGGTTGGCCAAGCTTGGCTGTTGCCCCTGGCCAACAACTCTGTCAATCTCAGCATGTACTTTCTCTGAAAGAGATGGGGAATTTGATTATTTTTTCTAAATATTAGAATTTCTTATATAGATATGGGAATGATCTCTAAGAGCTTATCTGTTGGATTTTAGCTACCATCAGTCTACAAATCAACAAAATGAACCTTACACTTTTTAGGGTTCATTTAGAAAACTGCCAATGCTCTAAACATCCTTCTGCCTGGGTGGCTTAAGGGACTGGATGAACATGCCTAAATTCATAGTAGTGTAATGTCTTATTGAGGCTGCTACAATAAAGTTCCCTAAAGTGGCTGGCTTACAAACTACAAAATTTTATTTCCCAGTTCTGTAAATTGGGAATCCAAGATCAAATCCCAGATAAGCTTTGTAGCTAGTAGGACTATATTCTCATTCGTAGATTGTAGTTTCTTGCTGTGTGCTGACATGTGGCAAGGAGCAATGCAGGGCTCTGAAAATCTTTTTTTCTTCTTTTCAGAAAACTACTCCCATTCATGAGAGCTAATCCATCAAAATTCCCCACTTTCCAATACTATCACATTTTTTTCACTGTTTTTCTTCTTTAATGTGACTCACTCATACAAAGTGCACACAACATCACTACAATCAATTTGGGGATGTTTCCCTCTCCCGTCCCCAGCCTGGGGCTATCTCTAGTCTCTGGTTCACCTGTCACAGATGTGTCATGAAACAGCCAGAGTCACACACTGATTGTGATTTGATGGCTGCTGCTCCCACACTGCAGCTGAGTACTGCCTGGTTGTGTGCAGAAGTCCCTCTCCTGCTGGGCTGCTTTTGAGTTCTGCCTGAGGCAGCAGCCCTGAGAAGTCCAGAAGTATTTTCCATTCCCAGGTGTCCCTTAGCAGCTCTGTCCTCACCCACTGGGCACACTTGGCATGGCAGGCTGGCTGGGTTGCCCTGGTAGTTACCATACTATCATATGTTTAATTAAGTTTCAACACATGTATTTTGACAGGAGTACCCAAACCCTCAGACACAGCAGATCTACAGACTCTCAATTCTCAAGAAGCTGTATGAACCAAAGATGTGCAGTAAACTCTT
>RJWM01034670.1:0-19528 GCA_004363535.1 Dasyprocta punctata | reverse complement strand
GAGTGTTGTGATTATTTTATACACAATAATGACTTGGAAAGAATGGATTTTCAGCAATAACTCAAAGTCAGGAAGCAGAAGAAATCAACAAGAACTACTCATACTGTCACAGAGAGAAAGAAATTAAAATCCTTTTTTAAAAGTAACTAACACAAACACAAACACACACATACACCAACACACACACACACACACACACACACACACACACACACCCCATTTGCTTGAACTACCCATAAGCCAAACTTTCATTTGCTTTTGTTTCCTCATTAAACTATTTAGTTTAATAAGTCTCCTTTCTAAAGCTGGTATGCTGCAAAAACATACCTGAGCTTATTAGAAACATATGCAATTATTTTTCAGAGACATGATTTAATCACCAAGTCTGTATAATAATCTAGACAGTACTAGACACCTTTGAACTTCCCCAGGTAATGTGCAAGTATGTTATATATATATTTTTTTTCTTTGCAGTGTTTCAAATTATTTTCCCAGAATATTTCAGGGTAGCATTTCCTCCACTCTCGGTTGATGCATACTCAGGGAATGCAGCGTAATTACACAAAGCAAAATATAATCAAGGCAGAAAATGTTCTCAAAAAAGAATAAAACATACTATAATATATTTTACATACTCATTATTACTGCACACAACTGATATGGTTAATAAAGAGTGAGCTATATTAATTATTAATGATAAATAGAAAATAAATAAATGAATGTATGGAGACTCCCAATAAATTCAGTTAGGTTTCATGAAAGTACCCTTTTTAAATATAAAAGAACATAGGCTATGGATTCAAGATTCCATGAAGATCCATGCATAGGGTCATTTTATCAATTTATAAAATGTGTCTGTGTGTGAGGGTGTTGCCGAGAGTCTGAGAGGCTTAACTGGAAAGCAGAATAAAATAGGTCAGAGTAACAATTCATGCCCTCAAGAAATTTAGCACCTCTGAGTTGTATTGATTCAGAAACTTCTATGCTCACTTTTATTAGTACGGCTGTTTCAAAGTCCGCAGATACAGGTTTCAGGCTCCTAACTTGCACAACGGTAATGAATTTCAGCAAACTAGTGATTAATCTTTACAAAAAAGAAAGTTTTTTCTATCTTTCATTCTCTCATCTTAAACGAGAGATTTATTTAAAGTCAAGGGACTTTAAATTTCATCCCCCTTACTACTTTAATATTTGTCTAATACTGTATGATTCATTTAGTTAAAAAAATTAGTGTTTCTTCTTCATGCCAGATATTACAGTACTGATAAAATAAGAAGAGACAACGAGCCAAAGCTTCAGGCAAACTAATTAGGAAAAATACACCTATTTGCAAATGCAGACCAAGTAATAAATTACAGAAATTACTGTTAATTCCCTTAAACTACGAATAAGGATGGGAAAAATACACAGGTCTAGGTTTAGTATAGTAGAACTTCTATCAGAAATAAACTAAAGGAATGGTATATGATATGAAGATGCAAAGATTTGTTTATACGATAAAATAAAAGGAAGATACATTTATCTCTACTATTCAGTTTCACAGCTATTTTCCCTCCAGCTGAAAGCAGATATTAAACTGTAAAAAGAAAAACAAACAAACTGTCAAAATAAAGGTGCTAAGGAAAATTTCACCTTTACATTATTTGAAAAAAACCTACTGTAAATATCATACAAAGGCGGTTTTAAAATCATATGCAATGAAAGTTGAAAAAGATTTTTCGGACAGTACTGACAGTTTCCCAGTCAGGGAGTGTTTTTTCCATTGTCATAATTTTAAAGGCTTTGTTGAATTCAGTTTTAAAGACTTAAGCAAAAGGTCTAGGGCACATCAACCTAATAGGCTTAGTAGTAGGAAATTAGGTTATGGTTAGAAACAGAGAGAAGAAAAGTGGCCACATCCTTGTAGGTTCTCAGAACAGCTGCATGTATGTCATCATTCCTGGAATACTGTCCAGAGACCATGGCACTTCCTGGACTTAAAAAAGTCAACCAGTTTACCAGAATTTCTAATCCCTCGATAAAATTCAAAGCTGCGCTTCTTGTATACAAGATGTAAAGGTTTCCAGGAACTGTCTGGCTCAATATTGAAAGTTAATAACCAAAAAGCTACAAAATCTTAATTTTCAAATAAATGCACATTGTAGAATGCCTAAACTCAGCTAACACATACATTGTCTCATATAATTATGATTTTTGATAAATATGTAGTTTTTGCCAACTAACATTATTAAAACATATTATTTTGTATGAATATATATAATTTTTGTTAATTATACCCCAATAAAGCTGAAAATGAGAAACTTTTAATCTAACAAAATATTAAATATATGACACAGATATAATAGTACTTGACACAAAAAACAATTAAATGGAATGCTTGTATTTGAATCCAGTTTTCATGTTAAGAGTTTAGGCTTTTAACTACTACACGAGGAAAACATCCAAAGGCGTACTTAGCAGGTAAATATTTTTTACCCTTCTTCTTTTTCCTCTTCCTCTTCCTCTTCCTCTTCCTCTTCCACTTCTTCTTCTTCTTCCCCTCCTCCTCCTATTCCTCCTCCTCCTCCTCTTCCTCCTCCTCCTCCTTCTTTTAATTTTGAAACACATAGTACATAAGAAAGTACTTTGACTCATTCACTGAGGTCAGTCAACACTACCCAGATCCCAAATCAAAGATGTTACAAAAATGGACAACTACAGTTAGCATTTTACATAAGCAAAAATCAAAAATTCTACTCAAAATTTAACAAATCAAATGTGATATATTAAAAACATGTCATGATAAAGAGGTATTATTTATCTCAATAATACAGGGTTGGTTCAATATTAGCTATCAATCAATATCATCCATATTAATAATTAATCTCAACAGACAGATTCATTTAAAAAAATCGAATGTCTAATACTGTTATAATTATCAGAAAGCTACAAATAGAAAAGAGCCTCTCCATTCTAGTAATAAAAAATCTATGAAAAGGTGCAATTCATATATTTGATGGAGAAAAGCAGAACGTTTTCACTTTAAGAACAGCTACAAGACAAGACAGATACTCCTTTCCAGTTCAACACAGTACTATGATTAGCACTTTCCAGAAGGAAAAATAATTAAAATCAACCAGATTTAAAATGAACAAGTGATTCTAAGATGACACGATTTTCTATGCAAAAATTCCAGTGGAATCTAAGGCACTAGAAATAAATATACTTTACAAGCTTAAAGGATACAACATCAGTATACTTATATACCAAAAATATCAAGGAGAAACTGTAATTTAAAATAATACTAATTAATAATCACACTAATACTATAAAAACTAAGTTATAGCATATAGAGGTACAAATTCCCTATAATGAATGTGAACATTATATACACCTAAAATGTACTGATAAAATCATTTTTGATGAAAAAAGGAAATTAACAAAAATATGTCACATAATGAAAAATATTTAGAAGGCTTTGATCTGAAAGAGGATGTAGGCTATATAAACAGCCTTCAAAACTCATAAATATGAAAACAAAATCTTACAAAAAATGGACAAAATATTTGAGCAAACAATTTACCACAGAAGATGAGTAAGTGGCAAGTAAGCACATGATAAATTGTTCAGTATCACTAGCAAAGGCAGGAAATGCACAACCACGGGCCAAAGACATATACTGATATATTTATTAGAATGGCTAAAATTCAGAAGACTGACTAGATCCCAGAAGTGATAAAGCATGTCTGTAATCCCAGCACTCCGAGAGGCTGAGGCAGGAAAATCACAAATTTGAGACCAGCATTGCCAGTGAGACTCTATCTCAAAAAATAGAAAAGGGCTGGAGATATATTTCACTGTGAAGGCTCTGGTTTTAATCCCCAATGCTATAAAAATTTTGACTAGATGATAGTTGATAAATATATTGAAGAAACAGAATTTTCATAGATGACTAGTGAGAAAAACATATATGTGTATTTGCCACATAATATGACCTTTTTATTCACAGATAATTCCCCAAGAGAAAATAAAACTAATAATTATATGAAGGTTAGTACACACATGCTTACAGAATCGTCATTCTTAGCAACAAAAAAATAAACCTAATTGTCTATCAACATGTATATAAATAAATTTTAACTTCTATGTACTATGTAACACTGCTCAGAAATAAAAAGGGATAAACTATTGAGAAATGCAACAGTATGAATCTCAAAATTATTCTCAGTAATATAACCCATACCAAAAATGTATCTGCCATGCAATTCTCTTTACATGAAACTATAGAATGTGCAAGTTAACCCCAAGAGATAAAAAACAGATAATTTATTTCTTGGGGAAGAATACAAGGAGCGCACTAAAAATCTTTCCTGCTCTGTGGGTTGTCTTTTCACTCTGTTGGTGATTTCTTTTGCTGTGCAAAAGCTTTTTAATAGGATGAGATCCCATTTGTTGATACTTTGTAGTATTTCCCGTACAGTCTGGGTTTTGTTCATGAAGTTTCTGCCTACACCTATATCCTTAAGATTTCTATCTATTTTTGTCTTCCAGTAAATTTAGTGTTTCTATTTTAATCATTAGATGTTTGATAGACATGGGTCTAGTTTTAGTTTTGGCATGTGGAAAGCCAGTTTCTCCAGCATATTTATTAAAGAGACTATCTTTCTTCCAGTGAAGATATACTTTTAAAATACATTAATTAAACGTTAGAAACATTTTATTCTTTGTTAGTGCATACAGAATAATGATAAGTATCTCAGTTTATGTAATGAACTTGATTAAAGTTATTCCCTGGATGAACCAGATATTAAAAATAATTTCATCTTTTTTATTGACTTACAGTAAATTGAAACGTTAAGAAATACAGACTTCACCTATAAAGAATTTTCACATTTTAAAAAGCATGTATTATTTTAATTGAATAAAATTGGTTGAATTGGTTTTATTTGTCAGATAAATCAACATTGTTTCCATAAAACATTTTTAAGATACCCAGAATCCAAACACAGCTTTAGCTAAATGGAACTATAATAGCTTAGAACTTTCTAAGGAACTTACTTATTTGAACTTTATTTAATACAATAAATCTTTTGGATTCAGTCCACTATACTCCTTTGGCAAATTTCTGAACCTCACCTCTCTCCAACTTTTCATTACCAATGGTGTTTGTGTTGCTGTGTAATGTTGACATAAATTTAAATTCTCTATCCATAATTAATTTAAAGGTTTTGTATGACTACCATATTCAGTTAATTAGGAAATAATCTTTGATTTGAGACAGTTTCTAAGGATATTAAAATTCATAAGGAAGATAAAGTGAACAGAATCATTAGGAAGAGTTTTTTTGATGTATCCATTCAGTGAAAAACATAACGTTTTCTTTTGCCAATGAGAGCAATACCTTCCTGCATTGGCTGGTAGACACTCAATCTCCCAAGGTCCTAATAGACTCTCCTATATTCTTAACCATTTGTATAAGTATTGTCCAGATCTTCACGAGTTGTGCATTCTACATTTCACTTGGGGACTCACTATCCTTAATTCTGAATTGTTCACTACAACAGTTTCAGAAGAGCTACACGATTTTATTTTCATGTAGTTCCTCTTCACTCAAACTTTCTAAAGGCCTGCACTGTAAGATTTAGATTAAAAAGTAGGACTTCACAAGAATCAAAGGAGTCACTTAGAACAGGACCATAGAAGGAGTTCTTAATTACTGGTGAGAACAAAGATTCTGATGGAAATGTGTTTCTTGGTTTGTTTTGATTTCTGCCACCGTGGGAAGACCCCTTGCAACAGTAGGTGAATCTAGGACTCTTTTCATTCAAAACCAGATAAGTTTTCTTTTAAGAAAAGACTTGGTACAAGTTCTGGAAGAATTTATATTTATTTAGGCTAAATAGATACTTATTTAGGAATAAACTGTATTGACAAGGTCATTTTAATTTTGGATAATATGATATTTTAAATGAATATTATGAAATTCTGGTTTTCCTCTCAATCACTTTTTTTCTCAATGTAAAAATCTATATGTGCAAAATCTACACTACAATTGAAATCTTACTTTATGAGCTATTCTTCTAATTTGTCCTTAGGAACTCAGAGGAAAAAAATTCATGGGAAATTTTAATGTTATCTAAAAAATGATAACTATCAGAAGAATTCATGATCTTGATTCTATCAAAAATATGACAGTGATATTGGCCTTATCTATAAAACAGAAAAAGTAATAGATACAAAGTGCTTTTACTCTATCAATTTTTATGCTAATGTACAATTTTATTTTTGAATAAGTTAGTAATGATGGCCTTTCCTGAAATAGCATGTTTAGAAGTCATTTAATTAAATATGATGGGCAATTATTAAAGGACAAGGGCTGCCTTTGTCATGCAGAGAATGACGGCATAAATTCCTAGTAGGAACTGATTCTGTGCCTATTGTATGACTTAGGGTCAGGTAAGAAGCAGTGTCAGCACCTCCTGACTGGCCAGCAACAGTGATTTATTTGGGGATTTGAGAAAAACAGAATAAGCTTAGGTGAAAACTGGCAAAGGAAACTTAAGTTTTCATTCTTAGAATTCAGTAACTGAGAAGGACAATAAAAACGTTTCTCACCTAAAAGGATGAAAAAAAACATATTTAATACTGAAGACCTCACAAAGCCTCCAGAGAAATATTTGCTGTTATAGGTCTAGCTCTCTTGAACCTAAAACAGTCTTTATATATTAATCATCACCTCTTCTTGTGCTATCATATGTAATAGAAAATCAATGGGAAAAATCACATTAATCACACTAAGCTAAACATCTTAAAGCAAATTTATTTGAACAAATCGATATCCTCAAAATAAAAAGTAAGCCTAAAGAAGACCTAAAAAGTGATATATATTTTCTTTCTGAAATGGACGTACCATTTGGAACACAGTTTTATACATACACACACACACACACACACACACACACACACACATATATATATATATATATATATATATATATATATCTGCATCCCATGAAGTAAACAATACCTGAAAGTTTTAAGAGATTTACATTAAGAGAAAACTATAAAACTTTTTTCGTTGTCAAGCACAAAACTTACAACTTTTAAAACACAGACAAACTCTATCCAGTCGGAATTGTCAAGACCCATATAATAAATGCTTTTTATTCTGGAATCCAGTAGCTCTGAAAGGAAGGCTCTTTGCATTATGCCTTTTTGAAAGGAAAAAAAGGAAACTTTACTCAGCAATCATAAATTATCTATGAATTTCATCTTTTAAAATTCGAGAAACCCTTTGTCCTGTGTACACTCAAGACAAGTTGCATAAGGCATTTCAAAACATTACCAGATATTGGGTGAAAACCGAATTACCACATGAAATGAAAAGCACTACAAACTTTTCTAACTTGCAGATACCACAGAATTTAGAATTTAAAACAAAGATAAAATAGGCACTGACATTTATCTCTTCCAAGTAGTTCTGAAAGCTTGACTTTAGCCACATGAGCAGTCTTCGTAAGGTACAATTTCCTTACCGGTTAAATGAGGAAAATTTTACTTACTTCATAATCCTCTTGTGAGGACTAACTAGATTTAAGGAGTTTAATACAAAATGTGATTAAAGATTAATAAATTTACTTAATAACATAAGAATAATGTTTACTGAGCCTCACATTCTACTTCTTTCTTTGATGATTGTCCCGCCAAGTTTCAAGCATTTTTAGTAGTCAGGTGGCATTTAATACATATATAACATTACAAATCCTTTGCTCTACTATAATACAGTCTTGGAACTAGGAAGCAGGTGCTGTTAATTTAAACTTCAAACTGGTACATCAGTCTATGTTGGAACATTTAAATGAGGGACAAAATATACTACTACAAAATACGACTCTTAGATCTCTCATTTTATAAGAAAATCACAGTTCTTTGTAAGTTTTTTGTTAAACTTTCTGCAAACTTCTCAGAGCGAATACTAATAAAAGAGAATACTACAGAGTACCTGACATTTCAAAGATGCTTGAGGATTCCATATCTATTTGTAAGACACAACATGCCCTCTCCTAAGAAGAGAAAAAAAAGAAATGGTCTCACTGGTATTCTTACACCTGCACATAATTGTATGCACAATGTGTCATGGATTAGTGTGATAAATTAAATTAATAAATCGTCACACAAAATCTAAATTTTCACCTATGCTTTAGAAGCTAGAAATTTTAGTTGCAAAGTTTTGGTGAGCTAGTGAGCTAATGTAATACATTTTTTTTTCTTCCAATTCAAGTGAATTTTTTTGTAGGACATTTCTATTTTCTTCCTCGCTATTCTTTCACAATAATGTTTGCTACTTCGCTTTTATTCATGTGCCTATATGTTGATTTATTCTTATGAATTTTGTTACATCTGTATGTGTTTACATATGTATTTATATTTTATATACACACATTTTATGTATTGTACGTGTTTATGTGTGTGATTTATCCAACTTATTCACTGCAGTGAAATCCTGAACTTCGAGAGTGCTTTATTTTAAACTGTATAGATGACATGAGTATTTTTACTCATAAGAAAAATCAGTGGTCAATAGAAGGATAAATCTTGATAAACACAAAGTTTGTCTATTTTCTTTTAAAATGCATTGCTTTTCAATTTGTAAGCATATCTATTAATAGAATTATCTAGGAAAATCTTTTTGTTTCTTTCCAGAAAGATAGCCACATGTTTGTTATATGAAAATAAAAATGCCTCAACAGATATTAAATTTGTCTTGTAAACTTATGGAAACAAATTTTTAGAAATATTGAATTATAAAAATTTGTCATTTGCATTATTCTCTTACAGATAAGTATAAAATATATACTATACAAGATGAGTTTGCAAATGAATGTGTTTCTTAGCCTATTTAAAAAATATTTGAACTTTTATAGTAAATTTAGCTTCAGACAAAATATTTTAAAAATCATTTATCCTTTTTTTAATGAACAGAAGAAAATGAAAATCTACATTAAGAAAAATATTTTGGAAAATGTAAATCTACATTAAGAAAAATATTTTGGAAAATGTAAATCTCTTTATTTCTAAGTAATAAAATTAACTATTCTGTTCATTGATTAAATGGTTGCTTCAATGTGTGTAGGAATAAACCAACAAGACAGTTAATAAACATTATAGTATGGACTCCAACAACAAACGATAACTTTTCCTAAAATAATGTAGAAAGAACTATTATTGATTATCTTAAGGTATTATTTATTAAGCATCAACAATCTGGCATATCATAGCAACAATCTATTATTTGAAATACATTAATTGTCTTATAAACTTTTTAACTGCCCTACCCTGACTTCCACATTTTGAAATGTCAGAGAACCTTGACAACATCTCACTAGATACTGTCTCATTATAGACCTCTGGATATTGAGAAGTTGCCTTGTTGACAGCTGTTCTCGACAGTTAGACAAAACATTAATGATTAGACTAATTCAGGAAGTTCAATTCCTAATTTGTTTGCAAACAGAGGCTTAGTTTTAGCCCTTGAACTACTACAATCACTTGCACAGTTAAAAACTTCCTGTGTGGCTACCAATGTGGTAAATTCTTTTGCCTTTATGTTTTAGAATAAAATTATTCATTAACTGTTATTACCATTTTTAAAAACTGCACCATATATTTTATAGTGCTAATAGTCTAAGAAACTGTTTTATATTTATAATAAAGATATTGATGGAGAATTTTCATGTTATGATATTGAATTTTATCTAAGACTCAAAATAAGAAAGTGAAACTTTCAAAAAGTTGATTTATTTGAATATTTAACTATACTGGATTAAGTTTTAACACTGAAAGAGAGCAGAAACTTTTAATATCTGCCTATAATGTTAACAAGATGGGCTGGGGGTAGAGCTCAGTGGCACAGCACCTGCCTGGCAAACATGAGGTCATAAGTTCAATTCCCTATACCCCCACCAAAAAAAGTCTGTAAGACATAGGGAACTATATATCAATAGAGCTTGATTGAACACAGTCACTAGAAAAAATGAAATTTTCCATATAATTACACCACTTCGTTGAGTTTTTAATGAACTGGTTACCAATTCATTATTCCATTTTATCTTCAATTCTAACGTGCGAAATAGGCAAGCCAGGAATTTTAAAGTATTTTAGATATTAAAGTGAAAATAATCATTTTCTCAAGATATGCTTTTTCCCTCTCCTACATTTTGGCTTAAGAATTTGATGAATACAGATTAGTGACTGATAAAACCAAGAACTGATTAGTACATTTTTTAATCACCATTGCAACAGTCATTCTCTCCAAATTCAGATGAGAATAGTGAGAAAAGATTGATTTTTTTTTTTACCTCCAACACTGGGCCTCTTTCATCTTTGCATAACTGAATCCTCTGTTTACATAGGTGCAACCTAAAGTGTCAGTATTTTAGAGACACTTTCCAGGACCACAGAATCTCCTCTCTTCCATCATGATATTATTTTCTCTTTGCCACATTTTAGTTTCTTCCTTGTATATCACTCTAGAAATTTCTCATTCATTTATTTCTAGGTTTTTTTTTGTTAATCTTCTATAAAGACAGGGAATTTTTGGACTTCTATACTGATAAATTTCAGCAAGTTGAACAGTGCCTGGGATACACAACTTGTCAAACAGTTTCTAAGTAAGCAGCTTAAGGTTAAGTTCATCTCACTCATGTCATTCATCAGTACTGACTTTTTTTACTTGATTTGCAAGTTTAAACTAATCCCTGTATTAGTAAGTTCTATCTTTAACCTCTTGAACTGTATTCTCTGAAATTTCCCTCAATATATTTTTTAGCCCCATGGCAAAGGCAACATCAAAATTTCTCTCTCTAGTGTCAGTTTCAAAACTCTTTTTTTCCAAACCATTTTTGGGGGAGGTTGAGAACAAAATAAAATTTGGCTTTATTTAGAAATTAAATGAGTTGGTTTATGGCGATGTAGATAGCCACTGCAGGATTCTTATCTAGAGCCAGGTCTTTTACTTCTCTTTCAAATATGCTTCATTTAATATTGTGAAGGTTGGATATTTCTAGTCATTGCTTAGTTTGAATATGAAGTCCTGCAGAAGTAGCTGAGGGCTTTATCTTGCTTCCCTACTATCACACATACCTCCATTACTCTGGGACCTTATATCAAAAAAGGTTGATTTGTTTTAACCTTTCTAATCTCAATTTCATGGAAGAGAAATGAAGTAAGAAAATTCAACTGTATCATACAGTAAATAGGATTTGAGTCTTGTCCTTAGATATCAGGAAGAAAGAACTCATCTTTATTTGACACAAAAGTTAAGACATGAAGTAAAGGCTGGCTGTAGCTCGGTGATAAATCTCTTACCTTCCAGAGGAGAGGCCCTCCATTTAATGGTCTGTAACTAAATTACCTAAAGTTACATAAGTAATAGGTTATAGCCAAGGTTTGGACTAAGTTACTATCTGAGTAAAAGTATGGAAAGTATAAACACATAGATGGGAAAGTAAACTGAAATCCACAAAGTAACAAACTTGAGTGTGTTCTATCATCAAGAAAAAGGAAAGAATTTGAACATTTCCTCTCATTAGCTATCCTTTATTTTGAAGAGGTTGTACTTTATATCTAAGCTAAATTTTTCTAGGTATAATTAAAATCTACTTGTTTGAATGAGTAACAGCTGGTCACTTTATAACAATATACTTCATAACCCTTCATATGCTAGAAGATCATTATTAAGTTACCCTTCAGCCTTCTATGATGCGACAGGCACTATAAAAGCACCATCAGGCACAAAAATCATTAGAAGCACCACAAGGCACATCATTAAAGCCACCATCTGGCATAACTGGAAATGTCAGCAAATATAGAGCACATACTGATGGGCATACTACTGTTTATGCCTTTTAACTGGTCAGCAGTGTTAATTATAATTACATTTTCATTGTAGGATTTTATAGCTTATATGGCCAAATGAACATACACTCGATTAACTAACTACAGACTAAATGGAAAATGGTTCTTAGGCTAATGTTTCCAAAAACCATTAGTACATTTTTTTGTTGACTAATGCCTCCAAAATCACTGAGTGCCAGGCAAAGAGGGTTAAATGGCTCTGCCTCAAAAGAGAACTCATGCTTTTTACTAACTTACACTATATACTGATTTCTTTATCTATTTAAAAAGTTAAGGAAATAACTTTTCGGTTCAGAGTTTCATTGATCTATTTAATGTAGATAGTACTGAATTTGTATAGAGCAATGATAATTTAAATTGCTCACTTCAAACTCTATTAGTTTATTCAAAATTTTTGCTATTGAAATTATAAACAATGAAATAGTTATTTACATATATTATAAACAAATAATAATTTATTTAACATCTTTTGAATTGGGAGTTTTGCATTACTAAGAAATTAAAGTCATTCTCTTTAATCCATGGGTTCCAAATATGTGGACTCAACTCGCAGAAGATTGAAAACACTGAAAAAAAGTGTATTTCTACCGAAAATGTACAAATTTTTCTAGTCTTTACTCCCTAAGCAATGCATTTTAATAACCGTTTACATAAGATTTATATTATACTGGGTAATGAAAGTAATCTACAGAACATTAAAAGTCTATAGACACAAAAATGCATAATTTATGTGTAAATACTAGTTTTTCATATAAAGGAACTTGAGCATTTTTGTGTTCACAGGTACTCCTGAAACCAATTTCTTGCAATTACCAAGGGACGAACTGTTTATCACAGAAGTCGAAGCACATTTTATGAAAGGCATCTATAACAGAAATAAATTAGCACATAAATGGTATGTTTCACTCTGATATTTAGGGTGTACTGCATATACTGATTTAATAAATAGGTTGTTAAGGTGCTTAAAGGTCTCTGAAGTAAATGTGAGAGTGTAGGTTGGCTAAAATAGTTTTAGTAAAATATTGCTTTACTTTTTAAAAAACTTTTACTTTTTAATCATTTTAATTAAGCATTGGGATTTTGTTCTCTGATACTTAACATATCTGTTCTTTATTGTTATTTCATTTTCCTAGTTTATTCTCATATCTTATTAGTTCTTCTGTTTCCTTTGTTTTTTCCTCTGCCTGGTTCATTTTTCTTCCTCAGAGGCCTTCATAGGCCTTTATTTACATTCACATTTTATATTCATCTTTTTTCCTTTTTACTAGGCTTATGGAAAATCTATTTTTCTTAAATACAGTAAAAGTACATTAAGCTGAAGTGATAAATGGAAAAGCAAGTCTCAGGACAAATTTGTGATAACATGTTGCATATTGGTGAATATTAAGTGACTTTAGTTTCTTCACAAGATTTTTGATAGTTTAAAAGCAATATATAAGAGATTACTTGAAAAACTTTCACAGAGACATGGAAGCAACTCATTTATTTCTCCATAATTACATAGTAAAAGTGAATGAAGAGATGTAGACTATTCTTGTCTTACTGAAGAGCTTCTAACTGGAAATAATGAGGTGAGCACTTACACACGAGTGTGAGCAATACCATATGCAATCTTACATGTTATAATTGAGTCTGTTTGCTTTCCATTATTTGATGGAAAAATAATATCTACAATATAGAAAATCTTCTCCCCATCAATTGTGATACAGCTATTCTCCTCTTGCGTCTGTTTAGTACTTATAAAGAATGGGATCACTTGAACATGCAAACAGAAACAAAGAGTAAAATAAAAACTACATTGGTTTGTTTCCATTTTCCAGCCTCTATTCCCATCAGTGCCACTTTAATGAGCCCCTTCTTCTGTTCGGCTTTTTGTTCCTACAGGACGATCCTGGTAGACAGCATTCCTGTGCACACTTCCTAGCTAGCTTCTGGCTGAATTCAGCTAATGAGTGTCAGCAGTGGGAGCTCACAAGACAGAAAGAGCCTGAAGTTTTTCCTCCCTGCTCCTTTTCTGCTCTGTGACACATTTTCTGGTAGATGCTACATTCCCCTAAGATTATAGCAACTTTTAGATAGATCTTCCCACACTTGTCCGTGTTTTGCTGGGCTCTAATGGAGCTATTTCTTCTTCATGTCCCCCAGGGTTAGGACTGAAAAAGGTCTCCTCTACATTCTAGTGTCATAAATGCCTTTATATTCTTTATTAGTCCCTTTGCATTTTATCACACTTTTGAAAGAAATTTATTAAATTATTCAGCCTTGTGAGGTTCCAGTCAAGACAATGATTGACACTAGAGTTCACTCAGAAAAAAAAGAAATAGCTGTTTTCTTTTTCATTAGTTTAACAGTGCCAGTGATAGGAATATTCTCATTAAATATTTTATACTTATATTCATAATTTTATGCCTTAAAGATTATTCAAATTAAAAGTAAATGAGCAGATAGTATATTTTATTGGAAATAAAATGTCCAAGGACTTAATGTCAGGTATTCATGCTAACTTCAGCATGATTTAGGGGATTTCTATTTTAGAGTTTTTATGTTTTTAAAAATCATTTGCTGTGTCTACCCATACTTCTAAGTACATTTGATTGAGATTTTGATGTGAGGCATACTGTTATAGTGTGCTATTATTAGGAATTATTTACCTTGCCATGCCAAATAATACTAAATGCTTATGAAAATACTTCTTTTATGAAGTTGTTACTTTCCTGGCAAATCTATTTAGGGCTAATTTCAGTACAAGCAACAGTTGTGAACTGAACCTTGTATTTCATTAGTATACTCAATGCTAATAACTGCTTAGGTATTAAGTCTATAATCTGTTGCCCAGTGAGGTCAGTACAATTCAATTACATGTCTGAAGTTCCTCAACTTGACAACTTAAAGTCATAAATTATGTAAAAATTACAAGTAGCTGTGTGACTTAATATGTAGAAAGGTAACGATACATTTATGCAAATATATCTCCCACAAATCCCAGGGAGCTAATCTATAGTAGCAAAGATATTCCCTTGGTGGAGAAGGGGCCTACAATTAGCAGAAGCCACTTAGAGACAGCTTAGTCCTTTTCTCTTTCCTGGGGACTGGAGTGCCCAGATGATAGCAGCCTACTGGCTCCTAATATTAAAGTAAGGCCAGCCCAGAGCAATTCTTTTCATATGCGATTTGAAGGAGTCCAACATTTAAAAAATTCTTGTCTGGTATTCACAACTCTAAAGAAGTAGCTATAATGTTAATTAGGGAGAAAGTACTATATGTGAAGGACTATTATCCTAATTTGAAACTGGGAAGTTCTCAGTGGAACTTACTGTAAAAAGTTACCAAACAGAGAACACAAATAAAATTACTGTAAAGGAAATAATGAAATATTTAAATTAAGGCAGAGTTTTTGGTGGCTAAATCAGGGAAACTTGTAAAAATGGGAAGAACTTTCAATAGAACCATGGCTTTCTTGGAATGTAGCATTTTTATGCTGACAGGTACCAGAATAATAACTCTTTTTTCCATTACTAATGTAAAGTATCATTTTACAGCTTTGCTTTCTGTGACATAGGCTGCAAAACTTCCATAACCTGTGAAATACAAATTTCTTTAGAAAGTCAGTTGACATTAAGGTTACATTAGACTACATAATTCATATTTTGTTAGCCTAGTAGTCTTTTTGCTAGTTCTACATTAAGCAAGACTTAGTTCAGTAACCTTCATCGGTTATTTCAAATGCAAAAAGGTGACAGGGTATAAGGCACATTATACACCAAGAACTACCTCCTCATGTATTTCTATTCCACAATGCCTTCATGCGTACTACTTTGGAACAAATAAGGCTACACATTTCCTCTTGAAGAATGACAATCCACTTCCTAATTTTTTTTTCTGTTGTTTGACAAACTACAAATGATAGTGGCCATAGGGGCTATATCAGCTTCAATCTTCACTATGCTACAAAGAATTTATTATACAAATACTGAAGATTCTTTACTTCAGGAAACAATAGCTAGTAGGATGCCTACAATCCCTTCTATCCCTTTAGAGGCAGAGGATGAGCAAATCTCCAAGAAAAACAGTGGCCATGTTATAAAAAGGGTGATTTCAGATTAAAAAATAAGCAATCAAACAAAGTAATATCTGCAGTCTATATATGCAAGGTTTTACAAACAAAACTTCTTGCTTTTAGCAAAGTAATTGCTTTCTTTTACAAATAAATTTAGCAAAATAATTGCTTAAAGTAAATCAATAGGTTACTACCTCTCATGAATTAATTCAGGGAGGTTTGTCAAACTAGTAAAAAATAATTGCAAATAACATCATAGGCAACAGGAACTTGCAGTGAGAACTGGCCAAGTGGGAGTGTGGAGTGTGGAAGAGAGGAGAGGAAAGCAGGGGATGAATTGGTGGTGTCAACCAATGCAGCTCGACTAAAGAGGCCTAAACTAGGAACAACACTACTTGGGTGAGAAAAAATCAGAATAATGTACTGTCAAAGTATTAATGCTCACCGGTATCAGTTCTCTTAACCAGTATCAAGATTTGAAGCATATATTTTTTTCTAATCTACTTGCTTAGTACATGTTGAGAGAGTAGCTATTCTTTTGTCAGTAAGGAAATTGTGAATGTGTTGAAAGAAAAAAAAATCCTCTATATTTTGTTTCTTTGACCATTTCTTTTCCTCCTATTCATAATCATTCCTTCACTCTATTTGTTGATAATTAACACTTTGCCCTTTTACATATATAAGAAATATCTGGACTTCTGGATTAAAGAAACTACTTGGCAATTTACAAATCAATTTCATAATTTCTCATGAGAAAGTTTCACAGCTGCAGGCACAAGAATTGCAACTAAATTTGTAATGCAGCATTTTTCTTGTGAAGTGAAGAAACTGAATCCTTTCCCCTAAATAGTCCCTGTGCTAGTCACGATTGGCAAGAGCCTCAAATTGCCTCACTAATGGAAGTCTCGTGGCTCTTCTGGCTACTCCTTAGCTCAATTAGTGTTAACCTTTGCCTTTCAACAGTGAAATACACTTATTTATGGCCCATATATTATGTAAATAACTTCTCATTTGTAGATGGTTTTCATATTGCTGCTATTACTATGCTATTTTCACCTGCATACCCCAAGGGGGGGGATAAATATTTATATACCATATGTCACTTGGTCATTCACTGTCTTGATATTTGTGCCACACACTTTTTTTTAGTGGTGGAGGCATAGTGGCAATTATGGTAGAATGCCTTGAAGGAATTTACTGTATATAAATACGGTAAAACTTTGGATTATGAGTACAATAACTTGTTTTGCCAGTGTTCTGCAAGATGAGCAAACAATTCTAATACATTTTAACTTGAAAAACTAGTGATGTCTCACAGTAAGAGTAGTGATGCTGAACATCACCTGACCATAACAGAGACAATGCTTCCTTTCTCTCTCTTGTTGTGGTATCTTTGCTGACCATCTACCACCAATAAGAGGTTATGGGGGAAATGTCAGTTGCAGAGGAGGAGAAGAAAAAGGCACAGACATCCCTCACTTCAACTGAGATTAGGGAGATGTCTAAAATGAGGGAAACAGTGCAAAATTTTGTAGAAAAGCACCACAAGAAGGAGGCTGTAGCAGTGCCAGCATTGAACACAGTGTAATTCACACTTACATGAAATACTCAAAAGAAAGTAAAATCAAGTGTCACTGGACAGTTTCCTTGTTAAGTTGAAATAAGCGAAAAAGATTCTTTTGAGCCAATAGATAGCTGTGATTTTGTTAGCGACAGTGAAAGTCATCCTACACTGTTACCCTCCTCTCTCTTGACTCATTCATATGAGCCACAAAGTTTTTCAAAGGTAGACACAGGTTAATTTGTTTGCTTTTCTTTATTAATCTGTAATATATTTCAGTATTACAATCATTTTATACCAGTATTTTGTGGTTGTGGAATGAAGCATCTGAATTTCCATTATTTCTTATGGAGAAATTCACCTTGATGTACAAATGCTTTAGATTACAGATGGGTCCAGGATCAATTATGCACATAAACCAGGGTTTTATTGTATAACATTCAGAATAGGCAAAGTGATGACATAATAAATACTTTCAAATATTAATGTCTAAAAATGTTTTTTTTTTCTTTTCCTAATTGAGGGTCATGAAGGCTCAGAGCATCTGCTCATTGTGGAAGTCTATGCTCTGAATACAACTTGTAACCTCAAATGGTGTATTGTGATTAAAGACTTCTTTCCAGGGTGACTCCATTGGGAATTGACAGAGCTTTTAAGAAGTAAGACCCAGGGGCAGGTTCTGAAGTCACTAGGGCTACAATTGCTTCTTTTTTCCCTTTTCCTTTTTTGAAACTATAAATCCCCTGGGTCACATCATCTCTTTTACTTCTTTTTTAATTATATGACTTAATCACTTAAAACTAACCAATGATAATGCTACTATATGTGCTGGGGCCTACACATTATTAGGTTACAATCAGTTCTGAGTATACATCTACCCCTCCTTAATATAAACACCTTATACTTGCCATTAACAATTAGATTATTTCCATTTATAACTTCTATCTTGAGAACATGAGAGTTAGAGTTTTTGTCCACACAAGGATATAGACACCCAAACATGGAGAAAAATCTACTGCTAACAAATTTCACTGAACCTTAGATCTACACCAAGGTATTATTTCAATGGTAGAATAAATGTAGGAAAATTAATTTAATGAACTATTTATGATCACTTTTTTTCCCCAGTATATCATTCCACTTTAGAGAAGGGCAAGACTAGACTTTGGTCTGTCAAAATACATGACCAGAGGAAAAAGATCTAATTTTGTCATGATGCATGTATTTTGTGCATTTAAAAATCATTTCCTCTCACCTTAAAATGCAACGTAGGTTAGGAGGAGAAACATAGGCTAAATAGATCTGCAAAGTCTTTGAGACTCCATTTTCCTCGGTTTTAGTAATACAAACAGTAACAGCTACCTCGTGAAATAGACATAAGGGATGTTTGTAAAACAGCTTCTACAGTATTTAGCATACTATAAATAGACTTCAAAATTCTTGTTTCTCTTACTCTCTCTAAACTGAAGCAACCGTGGCTAACCTATTGAGTTTTGACAAGGGTTAATACAAACTGTTTTTAGAAAAAGAAAAAAAATCACTTTGTAATAAATTATTACAAATGCACCACGCCACCTCCTTTTGCATGACAAATGTTCTGAGCTGTGAATGGAAGCATGGCCATTGAATAGAAAATAGGGACAAAGCGAAAGGTAAATTGCTAGACCCACAATAATTGCCCGTGCACAAGTATACATCTTCTCTTGCAGAGCAAGATTCAAACAGGGTAGAATTTGAAGAGTCAGGATGAGATTTTACCACATTTTGTCTCTAAGGCATTAATTAATACATGCTCCACTGTTGCAGTCAGATTTTACTCTGAATTGAAACTATTTCAACAATTTAATTTTCAAATCTTTTAGTATAAAATTATCTTTAATGAATCAATACTAAAATTATTTGTTGGACATGGACAAAATACATTTTTATGTTTTCTTAGTCTAATTATCAACACAGGGAGCCTCCCGGTCATGGTGTCATCTGGGCGGCCATCTTGGAGGAAGTCCTCTAACTTT
>RJWM01034669.1:0-19512 GCA_004363535.1 Dasyprocta punctata | reverse complement strand
TTCTTCTGGGAATATGCCCAGAAGTGGAATAACTGAGTCAAAATGAGACTTCCAATCCCAGCTTTTTGAGAAACCTCCAGGCTGATTTCCACTGTGGTTGTGCCAGTCTACACTCCCACCAACAGTGCAGGAGAGTTCCTTTTACCCAACTGCCTCTCCAGCATTTGTTATTGGTGTTTTTCTTGATCCTGAACACTCTTTCTGGAATGAGATGGAATCTCAGCATTGTTTTAACTTGTATTTCCCTAATGACCAATGATGTTGAACATTTTTTCATGTATTTATTTACCATTTGTATTTCTTCAGCTGAGAATTATGTATTCATCTCAGATGCCCATTTTTGGATTGAATCTTTGAGTTTCGGGGGTCTGATTTTTTAAAATTCTTTATATGTTTTAGATAGAATTCCTTTGTCTGACAGACAGTTAACTAAGATTTTTTTCCCAATTCATGGGTTTTATTTTCACTCTGTTGGAGATTTCCTTCGACATGCAAAAACTTCTTAATAAGACAAGGTACCAGTTATTGATTCTGGGAAGTATTTCCCATGCAGTTTGACTTTTGCTCATGAATTCTCTTCCTACCCTTATGCCTTCAAGATTTCTACCTACTTTGTCTTCCAGCAGATTTCGCTTTTTCTGTGGTAATATTTAGATCTTTGATCCATTTTGACTTTAGCTTAGTGCATGGTGATAAGCATGGGTCTAGTTTTAGTTTTTTGGCATATGGAAAGCCAGTTTTTCCATCACCACTTATTAAAGAGCTACCTTTCTTCCAGTGAATATGTTTGGCCCCTTTGTCAAAGATGAAGTGGCTAAATGTGTTTGTAGTTGTGGCTGTATCTTATAATCTATTCCATTGATTTTCAGGTCTATTTTTATTCCAGTACCGTGCTGATTTTACCAAAGTAGCTATGTAGCACAACTTTAAGTCAGGAATTGTAATGTCTCTTGCCTTGTCTTTGTTGCCCATAATTGCCATTGCTATTCTAGGTCACTTCTGGTTCCAGATGAATTTTAGGGATGATTTCTCCAGACCTGGGAGTATTTTGACTGGAATTGCATTAAATATGTATAACAACTTTGGAGGAATGGCCATTTTCACAATATTTGTCCTTCCTATCCATAAACAAGGAATGTCTTTCCATTTTCTGATATCATATTTGACTTCTTTTTACAGATTATTGAAATTTTCACTGAACACATCTTTTAATTCATTTGCTAGATTGATTCCTAAGTATTTCATTTTTTTGGATGCTATTGTGAAAGGTGTGGCTTCTCTTATTAATCTCTCAGTGAGATTGTTGTTTGTGTACAAGAATACTATTGATATTTAGTGTTGACTTTGTATCCAGCTACATTACTGAATTTGGTTGTTACACATAGAAGTCTTTCAATGGAGTTTTGGGGGTCTTCTAAGTAGAGTATCATGTCATCTGTGAATAATGATAATTTAACTTCTCACTTTTCTATCCTTATTCCTTTAATTTCTCTCTCTTGTCTAATTGCTCTGGCTAATATTTCCAGCACTATATTGAATAGGAGTGGGAATAGTGGTCATTCTTGTGTTGTTTATGATTTTAAAGTGAAAGTTTTCAGTTTTTGACCATTTAATATGATGCTAGCTGTTGGTTTGTCATAGATAGCTTTTATCAGATTGAGATAAAGACCACATATTCTGATTTTCCATAAGGATCTTATCATGAGTGAACATTGGACTTTAACAAAAGTTTTTTCTTCATCTATTGAAATGATCATGTGATTCTTACCTTTGACTCTATTGATATGGTGTATTATGCTTATTGATTTGCCTATGTTGAACCATCCCTGTATTCCTGGGGTGAATCCCACTTGGTCATGGTATAATCTTCTTGATGACTTACTGCATTCTGTTTGCCAGTATTTTATTGAGAATTTTTGCATCTATGTTTAGAGGGACATTGGCCTGTAGTTCTCTTTTTTGATTGGGTCTTTCTCTGATTTTATTATTAGTGTAAAACTTATTTCCAGGAATGAGTTAAGGGAGATTTGCTTCCCTTTCAATTTAATTGAAGAGTTTGAGGACTGTTTACATTAAGTTTTCCTTGAATTTCTTGGAGAATTCAGATGTGAATCCATCAGGAACTGGACTTTTCTTTGTTGGTAAGGTTCTAATTACATTTTCAATTTCATTAACTGAAATTGGGTTATTCATCACTTTTACATCTTCTTGATCCAGCTTTGATAATTTATGTGTTTCTAGGAAAGTGTTCATTTCTTCTGTGTTATCAAACCTATGAGAGTAAAGGTTTTCAAAGTAGGTATTGATGATCTTCTGTATTACTTCAGAGTTTGTAGTGATTTCACCCTTTTCATTCTTTATTGCAAGAATGTGAGTTTTTTCTTTCCTTTTTTAAATAAAGTTGGCTAGGGGCTTATCAATTTTATTTATTCTTTCAAAGAACCAACTCTTTGACTTGTTAGTTCTTTGTATTGTTTTCTTAGTCTCTATTGCATTAATTTCTGCTCTGATCTTTATAATTTCCTCCCTTCTTGTGGCTTTGGGCTTGTCTTGTTCTTAATTTTCTAGATGTTTGAGGTGTAGCGTCAGGTTCATTATTTGTGTTTGTTGTGCTCTCCTGATGTGGGAATTCACCTCAGTGAATTACACTTTGAAGACAGCTTTCATTGCATCCCACAGGTTCTGGTAAGTTGTATTTGTATTTTCATTAGCTTGTAAATATTTTTAATTTCTTCTTTAATTTCCACTGTGATCCATTGATTGTTCAGGAGTGAATTACTTAATTTCCAAGTGCTTATGGAGTTTTTGCACTTTCTTTTGTCATTAATTTCTAGTTTCATGACCCTATGATCAGATAATATGCAAGGAATAATTTCAATCGTTTTACATTTATTTAATCATTTTCTATGGGCTAGTATATGGTTTATTTTAGAGAATGTACCATGTGTGGCTGAGAAGAATGTATATTCTGATGTTGTTGGGTAGAACACTCTGTACAAGTCCACTAAGTCCATTTGTTCACAAGTTTGTTTCATTTATTTATTTGCTGATTTTCTGTCTAGTTGATCTGTCTCTTTGTGTTAATGGGGTGTTATGGTCTCTTGTTATAATTGTGTTATTGCTTATTTGATTTTTCATTTCTATTAATATTTGTTTTATATAGCTGGGTACTCCTGTATTTAGTGCATATATATTTAAGATTATTATCTCTTCCTCAAGTATTTTCACCCCAACTAGTATGTAGTGACTTACTGTATCTCTTTTGATCATTCTTTGTTTGAAATTCATAATGTCTGCAAAGAGAATAGCTATCCTATGCTTTTTCTTTTCTTTTATGAGGAGCGGTTCCTGTTACATGGAGTATTGTTTTCCAACCTTTGACTTTTAGTCTTTGCATTTCCTTTTGGGTTAGATGGATTTCTTGTATACAGGTTATGGTTGCATGCTGTTTCTTGATCCATTCTGACAGTCTGTTTCTTTTAATTGGTGAATTGAGGCCATTTACACCTATGGTTATAACTGATATATATAGGCTTATTTTCCCCATGTTATCTTTCTGCTGTTGGTTCTTTACTTTTCCCCTCTGTTCAATTGTTTGCCTCACCTCGTGGTTTTTTTCTGCTGGTGTTCCTGAGGTCAGAGTTATTTTTATGTCTATGTAGAATATTTTCAAGCATTCTTTGCAAGGTTGGTTTGGTGGTCATCAAGTGCTTCAACTGTTCTTTATCATGGAAGTATCTTATTTCTCCATCAATTTTGAAGGACAGTTTTGCAGGGTAAATCAATCTGGATTGGAAGTCATTTTCCTTAAGGATTTGAGATACTTCACTCCATGCTCTTCTTGATTTCTTTGTTTGTGTTGAGAAGTCTGCTGGGATTCTGATACACTTTCTCCTACAGGTGATCTGTCTCTTCTCTGACATCTTTTAATGTTCTCTTCTTTTGATGAATTTCTGAGATATTGATTATTATATGTCTGGGTGTAGATTTATTTTGGTTATGGCTAATTAGAGTTCTATATGCTTCACTTATTTCCCATGTTTAGGAAATTTTTGGCTATCAGTTCTGTAAATATTCTTGTGATATCATTTGTGTTTTCACCTTCTTTTTCATTAATACCTATCAATCTTATATTGTTTTTCTTTGCATCATCTTGCAAGTGTTCAATTGTTACTTCCTGATTCCTTGTTATTTTAAAATATCTTTCCTTTCTTGTTCACTAGCTGCAATCTTGTCTTCAAGGTCTGAAATTCTATTTTCATATTCATTGACGTGGCTTTGCCAGCTTTTGATGGAGATTTTGATTTCCTGGATATCTCTTTGAATCTGTATCATACATTCTGTGTCTTTCTTTTATTGTTCATTCATGGTTTCTATCTTTTTGCAGTGCTCTTCAACTTTTTAAACTATGTCTTCTTTAGATGTGTTCAGCATTTCTTTTATTACATTTATCATTTCTTCCTTTACCTGGAGATTATTTCTGATCTGAGTTCCTTTACAGCTTCATGGAGGTCTTTCTTTACTTCAGTTGCGGTCAGTTCAGAAGTTGCAGGTGTATGACTTACATTTCCTTTTATGTCCATGTCTCCTAGGCTTGTTTGGGATGGGTGGAGGTTTGAGATTGCATTTTACTCTTTCATTTTGTCATTTTCCTGTATTACCCAGATGATTTTGCATGCTAGGTGCGTCCCTACCGGGTTCTTAGCGAGGTGCCAAGGTTGAACAGCTGGGTGGAGTTCACTGTGCAGGGTTTTGGCTCACACCACTGATGCAGGTGGTTCCCCAGTCCCTGTTTTGAAATCATATAAAAGTTTAATTTTTTCTTGTTTTTATTCTCTCGTTTCCTTTTAATGTCATTAAATTAAAATTTTTAAATGTCTCCAAGACTCATCATTAGCAGCTATATCACTATCATAGTATATGAGAAAATGAACTGAGCTATTTTGATTTAATTATGCTATTATCATATAAATTTGATGTCTATTTTTGCACTGTGGTGTTTGCTCACTTTAAAAATGTTTTAAATATCCAAAGAAAAATATATCCCAGATCTATTTGGGGACTTCACAACCTCAAGAACACATATTAATTTGAGAAGTCTGTTACTCTACTATACATAAAATTCTATCAATGGAGAAATATTTACAATTTATAAAGTGCTTTCATATCAAGCCTGGAAAACAGAAAAGAGAGGATCTATGAATGGGGACAACAATTACTATTTCCAAAGTGGAAGAGGAGTGCCTGGTATGTATGGAACAACTAATACAGTTTACTCTGTTCTCATGATTACTGCATTTTAAATTAAGTGGAATGACTTACTGAAAGCCACACAGCTAGTGAAAGGAAATAGGAACTACTGAATCAATCTTCTCAATCCATCTCTCTTTCTTTTTACAGCTACTTTCTATTGTTCAGAATGAGAAATAATCTTATAAAAACAAAACAAAGCAAATGGTTGACTCTACTTGGGAAGTTATTAAGCCCCAAATATTTAACCCTATTATAACTTTGCATTAGTAATTATTTTTTTTTTGAAAAACAATTGATGTCTCTTAACCCACAATATTTGTATAGTTGTTACCTCACTCTGTTTAGGTTTCTGCTTTATTGTCCCTGCTAAGCTCACACTTCCCTAAGTTCAAGCTTCAAATAAGCACAGATTTTCATTACTCCATTAAATTTCATTGTTAGAGCATTTTTTCATTGCACATGTCTTCTTGGCATTATAGTATCTACACTTTTGCTATTTTTTTTGTTTTTTAGCAGTATGTATTTATAATACATAATCATTAAATTCATTATGGGAAATCACCCATTTCTCCTGAAATAGAAGGTCCTCAAGAAAAAGGATTTGTTCATGACTCTTTAATACAGTAAGTAGAAGACGGTAGTAAATATTTGTCGAATCAACTATGTAGATTTCCCTTTCTAAAATGTCAGTTGGGATTATTATTATTTACTAAGTTCCATTGTTCCATTTAATCTGATTAATGAGAGCCAGTTATTTGAGCACCCATGAAGTAAATGTTCTCATGGGATGCTCTTAAAAGGAAACAAATAGCATAGACAAAAATAGAAGAAAGCACTTTAGTCAAACCGGTGTCCCACTTGTAGAGTAATTTTTAGAAAAATCAAGGTTTATTCTGTTTTTAAAATTCAAAGTGTGCCATGCATGGTGAAGCAAGCCAGTCTTCCCATTGCTTTGGAGGCTGAGGCAGGAAGATCCTGTGAATTCTAAATCAGCCTTTCCTACAAAGTGAGTTCAAGGCTAGCCTGGACTACATAGGGAGACCCTGTCTCAAAAGAACAAACATTTTAAAAAAGATTGATAGTGAATCTTCAACACAAATGAAGTCATTGATGGACACATTTCACAACAAACTGAAAGGTGAATTAGAGTTTGTTTTTGAGTTATGCAGCCAGTATGATGTCTTTCAGAACACACAGCCTTGGCCAATGTTTGTTTCATTCAATCTTATATATATACCAGGCATAAACAGTGTCATAGTTTGGAAAGAAAATAATGAGAGCAAAATAAAGAGTAATTTTCCTTGAGAATTAGGACTGGGGTTGATAAAAGATTGATTACAACAGAGGAAAAACAATCTGTACCTGGCAAAAGAACTCTGCAGAAAATTGCAGAGCAGAATAGTGAACAAACAGTGAAAAATCTCCAAAACCTCCTAAAAAAATCAAGACCAGTGAGATATCCAATATGTCCTACAGAAAAAAGACACGCAACTATCACACATGCGCTATCACTCTGAGAGATACTTGTGTATGGAATGAGCTGTTTTCACATGTGCTGTTTTCACATGTCCTATATGTCCTTCAGAAAAGCAGACAGGGAATTATTACACGTGAGCTATCACTCTGAGAGATACTTGTGTATGGAATGTGCTATAGTGTCATTATTTAAGTAAAGATTTTTTATTGTAGAGTTTTATTTGTATTTTAATTGCAGTTCATAGAAGAATTTATTACTGTTATTATTTTTTAGATTTTGTAAACCATTTATGTAGAAATTGTTGATGTTTACTAGAAACATAATACTTGTTAAAAATTTAGCACTTATTCAATTAATATTTTATTTTCTGGTTAAGTATACATTGTATAATAGAGCAAGAATCTCCTAACAAAATACCAAGACCTCTGAGATATCAAGCATATCCTACAAAGTCATAAAAGAGGAAAATACATGCGCTATCACTGTCAGCAATACTTGTGTTTGGAACATGTTGTTTTCATGTGTAAAGAGTACTGCACACTAATTAAATAAGGATTATTTTTGCTGTAGATTTTTTTTTAAGCACCAGGATCGATCTCACAACTTCGCACCTGCCACACAGGCATTTAAGCCACTGAGCCAAACTCCTGGCCCTAGTCTTTTGAGGCACCGTCTCACTGTGTAGCTCAGGCCAGCCTTGCGCTTGCGTTGTAGCCCAAGCAGGCCTCAAACTCACAACCCTACTCCTATCTCAGCCTCCTGAGTGCTGGGATTAAACGTGTGCGCCACCACGCACGGATGTTGTAGAGTATTATTTGCGTATTCATTGTAGTTCATATAGGAACTTCTTGCTGTTCTTATCTTTTAGATTTTTAAAACAAACTGTTGATGGTGGAAATGTTGATGTCTGTTATGCTCAATATATATTCAGAATTTAAAATTTTATTTATTGATATTTTGTATTCCTATTGAGTATATAGTATATAATACAATAAAACTCATAACATTGCAACAAATAATCAATTAATAGAAATACACCTAACAATATATAAACATGAGTATTATACACCAACTCTATGTTTCTTTTTTAGGAAATTTAGCCTGATACATCCCAGGTTTAACACCATATGGAAAAGTTAGCCACCTGCCATTGGCTATGGAAAAAGACCAAACTAGTATCATTTGCTTCACTCACTTTAGACCCTCTTATATATACATAACTCCTGAATTATTTTTTCTTTTTTGACTCTCATAACCTGATATATAAAACACTCAAGAATACAGGAATATTTATTTGAGTGTGTAAGAGTTTTTCTCCTTGGACCAAAGAGTCTCAAGTTCCAACCCAAAACTTAAAAGAAAATATAATTCAAATACCACTTGTCCATCACTTTCACTTATTATTTCTTCTCAATATGCTAATGTACCAAACCAGGTAAAACTATTAGATAATATAAATTCCAATTCCTTTCTTCCTTTTTGCTGAGTATATCTGAATAAATTATAGATTTCAGTCATTTGACGAAACCTCAAAACAAGGTGTTTAGAGTGAGTTCAAGTATTTGCAAGAGTAAGAAACCCATCTTTCATTCTAGAGTGCAGAAATATAAAGGAAAATATTAAGAGCAAAAAGTGGGAGTCTTGAAATAAATGGGATTATGAATCTGATAAGGATCCTCAATAAAGGCTTCCTGGGGAATTATCTACAGTAGATGAAAGCAGCAAAGAGATAATGTAAATAATGGAGATAAAGACAGAGGGAGTTGCATCATATGGTGGAATGAGTTTGTCCTCTCCAAAGATCATATTAGGCCTTAATCTCTAAAGCAGTGATGTAGTGAGGTGGAGCCTAATGGGGACTGTTTAGATCATGAGGCCTTCACCCTCATAAACGAATCAGTGACACTATAAAAAGGGACTGTGGGAGTGAATTTATTCCTTTCTGCTGTCTCCACATAAGGATAAAGCAAGAAGTTCTTACCAAATGTCAACCCTTTACTCTCAGAGTTAACAGCCTCTGTTCTTTATAAATTCCCCAGTTTGTTATACTCTTCTATAGACACACAAAACAGACAAAGTTGGAAAGTCTGCCTTGTCTATAACAGTGAGAGTCACATAATCATGACTGCAATGAATTAGGAACTTCATTCACTCTTGTGTCATGCAATGCAGGTGAATAAAATGTTGTATCGTTTTCTTCTCATAGTGTCCAAGAGTAGACAGACATGCACTGTAAGTACTGTGATCTCCATCCCCTCATTGCCACCCAAGATGACCTGTGCATAAGTTTCCCCAAACTAAATCTTTGACTATCTACCAACTTGAAGTGGTCTGCCTTTTGCTTTGATCTGAACTTTCTGTGTGACAATGAGACGGATCACTAATTGTTTAGCGATGCCTTATAATTCAGGAAAAAATATGCAATTTTAGACATTCCTTTGCTTTATCTTCTAAAATCTGCACAAAATGGATTATGGAGCATTGTTCTCAATTGTTTATAGGGTTAAGAATGCTGTGTGTGCTCTATGTTGAAGTTATAACTGAAGGAATAAAGCTTTAACATACTACAAGTATTATTTAATCACATGAAGTGATTAAGGACAATAAAAATGTCTTCAATCATGGTCTCCGCTGCCATACATCCTCTCTTCTCTGAGCTCTGGATTGGGACTCTGACGTCCATCTGACCACCCTAACATTTCTCTCAGTCCATTACCTTAAGAACAGTGCAATATATCCACATAAACTGCAACCTGAAGCCAGCCTCCTCCCCCAACCAACAGAAAACCATAAACACCCTTTGGTGCTAGAAACCGTCACTCCATGTTGTCCTAGATTTTTCCTTGATGTCCTTTTACATGGTTTGTAATCTAGAATTAAGTCTTCCCTAATATAGGACTATCTTCAACTACGTTAATCAGTTTCCTCTGCTAGGTAGATGGCCTCAGTTCCTTTCTCTGCACTCCCTGTTCTTGGGGACCCTGCTTCCTTGCATGCATTGTTCTGCTTGCAGATCAGCTGCTGGGCTACCACTCCACTTCCCACCAGTTTGTTCTGCTTCTTGACATATGACAGTTGCCCTGCTCTAGAAAATATCTACTGTCCACAGAAAAAAAATGCAGAACAGACCTCACAGAAGGCCACTTAGCCAGGCATAAGATAGTACTCTTCCAGATTTTTAAAGCTATTGTGCTATGTTGAGCTTCTCTAATATTGACACAGGACACTGAGTAATAATGAACTTAATCATTGAAATGATTCAGTCTACTAATACTGAAGAGGTTAGCTAGAGCCACAGTTGTTGGTATATACTGGACAGAACTACGTGTTCATTATGACATTATGCTCTGGCAGGCCCCATAATGGAGCACTATTATGAACAGCATGAATGAGTCATGTAATACTTAAGAAACAGGGATTTCCTAGGAGACCCTCCCCTATCCAGGAAATACATTTTGGTAATGTTAGCAATAGAAATCCACCTGTCACTTCCACTCTGGAAGCAAGAAGGAAGGGAAAAGAAGAGGGAAAATGTCTCCTTCTTTTACTATTTCAGCTTAATCACCTCAAGTTTCTTACAGGTTCTTAAGGACCTGTGTGTCAGGCAGTTGAATGTGAAAATTCTAACACTGGAACTTCTTTCATCTGTTGACATTTGTATGCAAAAATGTAAGTATAACTGAATGCTAAGTTGTTATAATTACTGAGACATTACAGGAAGGAACCTGGAGTTTCTCTGCTGGAGGAAATCGAAAGTTAAGAGCACTGATGGGAGGAGCCTCAGGCTCTTCCCCTGGGCTTGTGCAGTGTGAGTCACACAGTAATCCTGAAATTATTGGATGACTCTGAACAGTATCATTTCTCTTTGTTACATTTAGAAATACTTTATTTTCTCACCATTTCAGAAGACAACATCTTGCCCTTCAGTTTCTGAGACTTTTACTGATTTACCATTCTTTTCAAGCATAACAACCACTGATTCCTGCACTGCTAAAAATCTCAAGAACCAGGTCTCTTACTGAGGAGATCCAAAAAGGTAAGTTTGTTGGTGGTTGTGTAGTGAATATCCGTTTCTTCTAGAAATCCACATGATAACCAAAGGAAATTCTTAATTAAGGTTGATGTAACTTCTTAGGAATTGAACTTTTTGTCATGATGTCATATTTGATAATGTTGTTTAATCTTATCTTAATACATTTTATCTTTAAATCTACATTAATATAGATAACTGGCTTTCCTTTAGTTTCTTTTTGCTTAGTAAGTTCTTTTTCATTTTTCCCATTTAGATCAAGTTTTGTTAATGACATATGCGTAAAGGTCTTAAATCAAATCTGATCATTTATTATATACTTGGTTAGACCCTTTAGTTATATGCTATAATTACATACATTGTCTTGATTTTCTGTCTTTGCGTGAAATTATGACAATTCTGTATTTTCATCCTTGTCTTTTTCTTTAATCTTATACTTGTATCTATTGCTTTAAGACAAATATATCAGTGGAATCACCTTGCTACTTCTTTCCACCCTCCACGATATTGATATTTTCTGTTCTTACAGCATTTTTTGAAGACATAAGCAGCCCTAGGTAAGTTTATTATCATTTGACTTAATTTTGGCCTGTAGGATTCCAACTTTTGCTTACTATTCTCTGGTTGAATATTACTTCCAATCAATATTCCTGTGTATGTCTTTCCTTTTCAAAACTACCAAGGCTTTTAGTATCAGAGAGTAGATTCTTATGCTGTTATGCTTAAATATCATCTTTATGTAGTTTGAAATTTTCATTCCAAAATTTTTTCACACAAGACACATGTAAGAGGTGACAGCATCTCTTTTGTACATGGAGAACTGTATATATTTTGAAATTTGGAATCTAGTTTTTGTTCCATTGGGATCAGGATCACTATGCCACAGTCCAAATCAGTAATACTTCAACAACAAAATAGATGAATGTTCTCATTTAAGTGACATGAATGAAGATTATACACAGGCTTTTGACATTTCACATCTGGTAAAATTTCACAATTACATTCTGTTGTCACAGACACTAAACAATTTTTTTTAAACATGCTGGCTTTGCAATACATATGGGTTATTGGAAAAGTACTATATAAAAATGTTTCCTCTTGTTGTAATCTGTTTTGCTTGAGAATTAGTTTCAATATTATTCTTGACTCTAGGTAGGTGATCCACTCTTTATTTCTGATACTTTATAGTGTTCTTGTTTTGCATTTAATACTCTTCAATTTCACTCACTAAAATGTGCTTTTGTGTTGAATTTCCATTCTTCAGTGGCCCTTTACAGTCTGAAGATTTGCTTGTTCCCTTAAGAAGGAAGCAATTAAAAAAATTAAAAAAAAATTAAAAAAATAAAAAAAGAAGGCAGCAATTAACAGCCTCATAATTAGAACATTTTGATTATACAAAAGATACACAAGCATATTGTATTGGGTAATACTATGTAACCTCAAGTCCTCATACTTTTGATGGGGCTGAGTCTAGTGCTTGTGTTCAGTTTGTTGTCTAGCGCTGGGATTGGCACACACCCAGGGATGGAGTTGAGATACAGTGTAAAGGAAGGTGGGTCTTCCCCTTCCGCCCTCTCTCTCTCTGGCCAGCGTGCCATGCAGCTTGCAGCCACCATGAATGGCAGACCCGCCACCCCATGCTGACTTGGAGCTAACTAAGTGTGAACTGAAACTCCCAAGAAACTGTAAGAATAAACCTTTCCTTCCCTAATTTGGGGTGTCTGGTATTTTGTCTCAGCAATGAGCAAAAAGTAACCAAGACAGAATTGGTACGAGAGGAATGGGGTTGTTGCTGTGACTATTCCTTACCATGTGGTTCAAGAGCCTTTGGAAATGGCTTGTGGGGAAAGTTTGGAAAAGTTCAGAGATGCCGTCTACATGCATAGAGCTGGAACGGCTTAGGTTGTTCTGTATGGGAGATTCTAGTCAGAGCCCAGGAGACCAGAAGGCTGATAGAAAGTCTGCCGGTAAGGACCAGATTCAGGAGGTTTCTGTTGGGAAGAAGGATGGCATTGGTGGTTGGACTCCAGACGATGTGTGTTACGGGTTGGCAGAAAGTTTGTCTGCATTCTGCCCGTGCCCAGAGACTTTGCCTGAGACTGAGATTCAAGGCAAAGGACTAATTACTCTACAGAGAGAAATTTCCAGACAATCTAGTGTTGAAATGGTGGCCTGGCTTTTGTTTGGGGCTCTTAGCCAGGTTTATGTTGCAAATAAAGAGCAAGGAGCCCAGCATGGCAATTTAAAACCTTGTGAGTTTGGCCAGGAAACTGTGGACTTTAAAGATGGAGCTGAGACCTTGATTGCTGAGAAGGAACAAAAGAATAAAAAAAGATGGCTTGGGGGCATCCCAGGAACAGGCCTCCACCCTTTGCAGTCTCAGGCCTTCAAAAGTGAGTTTGCTCGGAGGAAAAAGCTGCAGAGTGCCCTGTCCCAGAGTGGTGACAAAAAGCCACAGAGTGACTTGTCCCAGAGTGGCAACAGAGGCCACAACATGTCCCAAAATGGAGGCGGCCACACCAGGTTCCAGAATGGTGACGGCATAGAGAAGCTGTTCCTCACTATCAAGTGCAGAGAGCTCAGCGATCCAGGCAGTTGACCGCTACTGCCAAGAGAGAGGAAAGTCTGGCTACTGCTCCAACCTGCAGCGGACCTTGGCGGCATCCATGTGGCACTGGTTTTAAGTACAAGAAAAGGCTAAGGCAGCTTCCACCTCGCCTGCAGAGAGCAATGTGTAAAGATGTAAGGGTGAAGCTAAGGATCATGGATTGTCCAAGGAAAGCTATGGAAGATGCTGCAGGGGTGGAGTCACTCAAGCCTGTTGGAGCTTGTAACCAGATTACTTCAGATGCTGAGCAGAGAACTCCAGGACTTAATGTTTGCCCTGCTGGATTTTGGACTTTCTTTGGTTCCAATGCTTTGTATTCCCCTGTTTGTAACTTTTGGAATGGTAATGTTTATCTTGTGCCTTTATATGTTGGAAGTCCTTAACCTTGTTTTCATTTGCACAGGGGGTTACAGATAAGAGTTTGCCTTAGATCTCGAAGGAGATTTGGGACTTAGACTTTTTGGCAATGCTGAAACTGTTAGGACTTCAGCAACTCTTATAGATAGACTAAATGTCTTTTGGAGTAAGGATATAAATGAGTCCTTGAGAGTCCAGGGGTGGAATGTATTGGGTAATATTATATACCCCCAAGTCCTCATACTTTTGATGGGGCTGAGTCTAGTGCTTGTGTTGTTTGTTGTCTAGTGCTGGGATTGGCACACACACTTGGGTGGAGCTGAGATACAGTGTAAGGGAAGGTGGGTCTTCCCCTTCTGCCCTCTCTCTCTGGCCAGCGTGCCATGCAGCTTGCAGCCACCATGAACGGCAGCCCTGCCACCCCATGCTGACTTAGAGCTAACTAAGTGTGAACTGAAACTCCCAAGAAACTGTAAGAATAAACCTTTCCTTCCCTAATTTGGGGTGTCAGGTATTTTGTCTCGGCAATGAGCAAAAAGTAACCAAGACACATATGATTCCTAAACTAAAAGGATTTGTCCATTTCTGAAAAATTGGAATCCACACATGTACTGAGTGTCATGAAGAAAATGCACAGGTGCTACGCAGGTCCACAGGGTCAACACTCAGTCAATTTGGGAAAGCTGGAGGCTTCCAAAAGAGAAAACTTTGGTTGAGTCTTAACAGGTGAATAGGAGGGAATAAGAGCAAGAAATGTTGAAATGAGTTTTAAGGGAAAAAGGGGAGTTAGCAATGACACAATATATAATGAAACAAGATGTGTTGTACATTCCTAAAGAATCTGATATAAGGAGTACAAAAGTTAGAAACTAAAAAGATATAAATAAATTAAGCAGAACTGTTAAGATATTTGAAGGAGGAAAGTGGGGTTTCTTTGCTTTTGTTTTTTATAAGAAATCAAGAATTGTTGATAGATTTCAGCAAGATTGAACCATGCCTTATAGACAGAAAACTGACTCTGTTACAAAAAAGCAGATTAAGGAAACAAATCAGGAAACAGTTAAGGTAGTTCCCACCATTAAATGCTTTGATCCTGCACTGGAATGCATGTGCACATCCAACATGTGACAATGATATGGGCACAAAAACATGGTCCAGTACACAGGAGGTACAGTGGTAATGAGTCAATTAATGAAGAATCAAAATGAGAAGAGCATGCTTTGGGAGAGAGTTGGAAGCATTAGATGTATAGCAAGAAGAGGCTCCAGCCAAAACAGTAGAAAGAGGAGCCAGGAAATGGACATTGCATAGCCGGTAATCTAAGCACTGTAATGTCTGTCTGTCCCCAGATCTTCTTCTGCCCTGCCCAACACTGACACGATTTGTCATCAACAAGGAGGAACTTCTTAGGAAAGTGTAGTGGAGTTGTTCTGCATCAATTTGCTATAGTGAAACATCTGGTAATTGTGTCCCTCTATGTGACTTCTGTACCACACGCTGATATGAACCAGACATGTAGGCACATCTCATTTTTGAAATTGTCTATGTACACGTATACAAAATATCATATACCTCTTTTCTTTTGTAGGTTCACCTATCATTTGAAAGATGGAAAATATATTCAAGGAAATTGTTCTTCTGAAAGGCTTACATCCTATTAGTGATTGGCATTTTATGATGATAAAGGCCTTACTAGCCTGTGAACTAAATTTGAAAGGAAGCAGGTATGAAAAATGCGACAAAATTCAACTTGCTGACTTGATGGCAGAAAAGTTCAAAAGCGACGCAGGTCTAGGAATACTGATAGCACTGTTCAAAAAGATACCAGATCTAGAAAACACTGCTGAAATTCTCAGAAAAGAGAAGGCAAAAGGTAATAGTGTGCGATTTCCCCAACATTGATTAGAACCCCAAGTTGGTCATGTGTATCTTTTCCCTAGCATATTCTTCAGTATCTATATAGCATTGGTGCTAGCTCAGGTGCAAACAAGTTGAAAACATCTCGAATAAAAAGTTGTAATGTATTTCAGGAACAGGATTTTGGGGCAGTCACGAAGGAAATAAAAAAGATCTGCATGAATCCTCAACAATTCTATGTTTCTAATGCATTGGAAATTAGAAAATAGCAAAATAAAACTTAGAAAAATTATGTATTATGAATTGGATACATTTTAAATACATAGATCAATTGATATTACTTACATTTTATGATATTTATTCCATCATTAATAACTTCCCGGACAACAGATATGAGATAGCATTTAAATAAAAACCGGTGTGTTCTAAACTGTCTGGGTTTAAAAAATATGTAAGAAGTCTAAGTGCAGGATGTTCACTTTGTCACAGCACCAGTGAAAACAAAATTTCTCCTTTGGTTTCTTCAGCAAGGTCTTCTACAGAAGACGACCTATTCTTAGCATCATGAAATCTTTGATTCTTAAAAAGAGAATATAGGATAAGGTACTGAGGTACATGAATTCCAAAGGGTCGGAAGGCTGTTCAAATTGCACCTGGGAAAATAAAGAAAGTAATGAGGCTATGTTTGTGCCATATTTGCCACCATTATCTGACTCATGACCAGTCGATAAAGTAGAGTTAGAGGAGCTGACTTAAAAACACAAACAGAAACAGAGAGGAAATTGTACTGACATTACTATGGCCCTCCCCTCAGTTTATTGTGTTTTCTTTTATACTATTAGTTAAAATGAAATACAAAAGAAAAGGCAAAAATGCAGCAAAAAGAAGCAAGCAGGATGAAACCGGTACTGTCCGATATACGGTCTCCTCAACTGAAGATTTCAAACCACAATCAGTTAAGGATGAGCCTTTGCCAAAGGTAGGCTGACCAAGTTCCAACGACCAAAGCTGCGTCCATGGCTCTCTCACATCTCACCTTCAGATGAACACTTAGTGGTGCATTAATAAATATGACACTCAGAGTCAGAATATCCTCAGTTGTTTGCTCCTTTTATTTTGGGACCACAGTGCTCTTTAACTTGGACAGTATAATTCCCTCTGATAGACATATGAAGCCATAATGCCTTGTTTAGTTACATAATAAAATAGCAGTCAGTTTAGTGAAATGGCTCACCAAAGCACATTAAAGTGTCTAAATTCAAACCTAAGCTTTCTAAACACAAGTCTCCTGTTCTTCCGTCACCATAGAGAAGGTTAAAATGTCACAGGTATACACTGATTCTTCTCTGTAAGAAGATATCATATATCTGCACTGCCTGCTTTCTGACAGTGTCTTCAGAGGATGGACTGTAACTTCCTGGTGGTTCCTAGACCCTAATTTTAGTACACATACTATTCATTAATAAAATATGGATTTTCTTGGTATTGAAGATATTGTGCTTAACATCAAAAACCACTAAGCGCAGGCTTATAGCTCAGTGGTAGAGTCTCTGCTTTGCAAGCATAAGGCACTCTGGTTTGATCCTCACCAATGAAAACCAAAAGAATTACCATTACTGGAGTTGTAGTTCAGTGGAAAAATACGTGTATATGTGCTTAGTATAACTGAGGACTTTTATTCAGCCTTAAGCACCACAAAGTAAAGCAGTAAAATAAAATATCAAGAGAAAAACAAATAATTGCATCTGAAAAAGAAAAACATGAGAAATCATAGGCATGCTGTCCCAAGAGAACACAAAAGTTGAAAACAGAATTCGTATGCTTATCCACCAACTCTCATCAAAACCTGTCTTTAGTAATGTCTTTTTTTTTCTACTCTGATGTGGTTCCTATGGATACATGGAATATGGAAATATGCAGGCAACATGTAGAATGAATGATCAAGAGATTGATTGCCACACACTAGAGAAGAAAAACAAAGTCAGAGCACAAATTAAATCATTTCTTGTGAATGTAGTTTCTCACTGAAAAAGCAAGCTTTGCTTTGGATTCACCCAGACTATATCCTTAATGCTTTGCCCAATGAAAATCAACTTCCTATATAAAAAGACTCTCATTTTTTGGTTTTTGTTTCCTATTACTGTTATTATTGTTGTTATTCCCAAGAATCAATATTTCCTTCAGTAAATTCCCCCAAAAGACTGAAGAAATTGAGTGTTATTCTATTTATTTATTCTTGTGGAACTTGATGAATAGATACCATGAATTAATTTTATTGATGAGAAGGGCTTACTTCATAAAATAAGTTCATAATGACTACTGACTTTCTGTGAGATTTGCTTTGCTTGTAAGCTGAAAGGGTTAGTTCACCCTAACACTTGTGTTTGATCAATCATCTTAAGTCAGTGTGCATCACACATACAACCTAGGTCCCTACCATTAGAGGCCAGTGAAACTTCACATAGCTTTTAGTGTGTGTACAGCAAGGTTTGCAATCCTGGATGCCTTGGGAGGACAGTAGGTGATAAGGAAACATGATCATATCCTACAATTCCAGAAAACAATCAGAAAGTAAAGATTCTATGAGACGAGAGTCAAAAGATATTCTGTGTGTGTTTTTGAAAATTATTATCCAGCAATAAAGAAGAAAAATCTTCTTTTTGTCAGAAAAAGAAAAATTCAACCAAGAAAATGGATGACTTGGGAAGAACCATGGTAGAGCAAAAAAAGAGCTCATTTACAGAAACTTCCACTACCACCACAGGTCTCCAGAGCCCTCACGAGCCTCCAACCACCTCTTCCATCAGCTCCTCAATCAAGGTATTAGCTTCCTGCTCCCTTTCTCTTTTCCTATTCAACACAATAACGATGATCATTGAAAACTAACCCACATTTTAAAAACGTATTTATTTTATTTAACATTCATCAGGTATATATTTTAGGACATTGATGGATTTAAACTCTTTTACCAAATTACAATGTATGTGTTTATAAAATTACCTCTGATTTCAAGAGGATTATTGCCTTATACTGAGTAGAACAAGAGAACAAAAGTGAAAGGATGAGTAGAAATAAGAGTAGAAATAAACATCAGTATGTTCATTTCTCCACATTCCAGTTTTTTTCTCATCTCTTTTCTTTGCTCACTAACTATACTGCAGGTTCCTTTCCAACATTTCCTGCTGTTTCCATGTCAGTTGTGGTGATACGTGCCCTTTGTGTTTGGGAATCATTTCTCGTGGTTCACTCCTCATTTGCATACCTTCATGCATTAGGCACAATCGTGAATCTCTTCCTGCAGCACTCATCATAACTGTTCCTGAAATGCCTTACAAATTCCTATCGCATATTTCCTCAGATTCTCTTATAGTTCTTTTTAATGAATTGTCACAGCTGTAATATTGGAGTCTGTTTCTCTGGGCTAGAAAATTATTTCAAATGTATGCAATCTGTAATGAAAGAAAAAATGGGATAAAGTGAGTGCACAGAATAGGTTTCAACTCTGATTCCAAACTGCCATTCCTTCCACCTAGCTATGACACGTTAATCTTCCACTAAAAGTAAAATGCCAGTTCCTGATATTAATAGGGAGACAACTTGAAGAATAGGCAAAGAAAAATTCCTACCAATTTACTCTGAGACAGTTTTCATCCAAGCCTCAACCCTCCGAGTAACTCACAGTAGAGCTTTAATCACCAATTCACACAACAATGGGAGACAGACTTTCTGAACACAATGTTTCACAACTTATGGTGTACTTTTGTTCTTCTCAGCAGATGCAATAACCTATAATTCCTTGTGAAAACTTTATGGGACATGGATCTCAGTCATTTCTTGACACAGGTGGCCATGGAGTCATTAAAAAGTCACTGAAAACTCAGAACCACTATCTCTCTATATTACAAAGGCATGTAGCTGTCCCAAGACAAT
>RJWM01034668.1:0-19107 GCA_004363535.1 Dasyprocta punctata | reverse complement strand
ATTAAGAATTGTCTTACATAGTTGGGTGCTCCCATATTCGGTGCATATATATTTATGATTGTAATCTCTTCCTCTTGAAGTTTTCCCCTAACAAGTATGTAGTGACCTTCTTTATCTCTTTTGATCATTTTTGGTTTGAAGTTCGTATTGTCTGCAAACATAATAGCTACCCCTGCTTTTTTCTGGGTTCCTGTTGCATAGAGTATTGTTTTCCAGCCTTTGGTTTTTAGTCTGTGAATTTCCTTTTGAGTGCAATGTGTTTCTTGTACACAGCATATTGTTGGATTTTGTTTCTTAACCCACTCTGCTAGTCTGTTTCTTTTTAGTGGTGAGTTGAGACCATTTACATTGATTGATATAACTGATATATACTGGCTCATCCCTGTCATGATATCTTTCTGTTGTTGGTTTTCTACATTTTCTGTTTAATTACTTGCCCTGCTTAGTGGTTTCCTTTTGTTGTTGTTCTTAAGATTGTGGCTATCTTGTCTCTTTCTAGAGTGTCTTTCAGTACTCTCTGTAGTGTTGGTTTGGTGGCCATAAATGTCTTCAGTTGTTCTTTGTCATGAAAGTATCTTATTTCTCCATCAATTTTTAAGGATAGTTTTGTAGGGTACATCAATCTGGGTTGAAAGTTGTTTTCTTTCAGGATTTGAAATAGTTTGCTCAAAGCTCTTCTTAACTTAAAGGTTTGTGTTGAGAAGTCTGCCATGATTCTGATAGGCTTTCCTTCATAGGTGATCTGTTTCTTTTCTCTGACAGCTTTTAGCACTTTGTTCTTGTGCTGTATTTCTGATACCCTTATTATTATATGTCTGGGTGAGGATTTATTTTGGTTGTGGTTAATTGGGGTTCTGTATGCCTCAGTTACCGGTATTTCAGTTTCTCTTCCCATGTTTGGAAAGTTTTCTGCTATTATTTCTGTGAATAGTCTTCACAGGTCATTAATATTGACCCCTGCTTTTTCATTTATGCCTATTAATCTTATGTTATTTCTCTTGGCATCATCTTGCAGCTGTTGAATTGTTGGTTCCTTACTATTTTTAGGAGATCTTTTCTTTTGTGGCCATGATCTCCCATGCTGTCTTCAAGATCTGAGATTCTATGTTCAGCTTCGTTTAAGCAGTTTTTCAAACTTTCCATGGAGTTTTTCATTTCCTGCATTTCCCTTTGCATCTGTTTCATGCATTCTGTTTGTGTCTTATATTGTTCATTCAAAGTTTTGATCATTTTCTTAAGTTCTTCTATTTTTTTATCTTGCTCTTCTTTAGATACACACATTTCTTTAATAATGATTCTCATTTCATTTTTGAGCTGAGAGAATATTTCTGATTTGAATTTCTCTATAGCTTCATCAAGCTGTTTCTTTATTGCATTTTCTATCATTTCAGAAAGTCCATTTGTGTGACTCCCACTGTCTTCCATTTCAGTGTCTCTTGGGTTTGTTCTTTGTGGGCTGGGGGACAGAGACTGCCTCGTGGTCTTTTGTTTTGTCATTTTCTTCTAGAACCTATGTGGCCCTGTGTCCTGCGAGGCTGACCGGGCGCTCCCCTAAGGGTCGCACTGATTCTTGGATCACGCTGAATCACAGGACCCAGTCGAGCTGGGTCCTGTGCGCAGCAAGGGAGGTTGGCCTCCCAGGGAGTGTGGGTGGAGCCTCTGCCTTAAATGGATGGGGAGCCAAGGCCTCCCGGTCCCGGGGAGCTAGGCAGAGTACCCCAGAGTGATGCCGCCTGGAGCCTGGGTCTCTCTGCAAGTTCAGAACAACAACTGCTTTGCCAGGGCAAGCCTGGGCAAGTCGCAGGCCTACAGTGCAGGGAGAAACCCGGCTGGGCGGGGTTCGGCGAGCTCTGGGATGGCGCACACACAAGCGGCTCCACTGAAGTATGGAGCGCACATGAGCTTGGCGCTCTGGTGTGGGGAGCACAAGCTCTCTAAGTCCCTGCAGCTATGTTGGTCAGTCCCCAGTGAGCAGCTCTGGGGTCCTGGGCTGATCTGGGCTGGGCTGCGTACCTCTGTGTCCTGCGAGGCTGGCCGGGCGAGATCTTATTTTTAATGATAATATGAAATAAATTGCAATGAGAAAAGTAAGTAAAATACACTTACAAGAATTTTTTAAAAATAAATCAGGGACCAGACAGTGGACCAAGAGTACTCTCGTCAGCATGCGAGCCAAGTTGCCCCAGCAGCAGAGCCTTGGTAACAGTTGTATTTTTCTAACCAAAGCCTCAGTATTCAGGATTAACTGCAGTGTTGGCACTTTGAGAAAAATAAGTAGGCCTTTGGTGGCAGTTTGGGCACTCGGTTTCTAAAAGGTTTGCCATCACTAGACTAGGGTGAAGTTCAGTGGTAGAGCACAGGCTCAGGAGTCCCTGAGTTCAAGTTCCAGCAGCCAAAAAAACAAAAACAAAAACAAAAGCAAAAATCCTAGATCTTCAATGTCCACTACATCTTTCCAAATCTATTTGCTATTTACTATATGTCTAAAACATTTGTTTTAAATGCATGGATTTATTTCTTGGCGCTCAATTCTTTTTTTTTTTTTTTTTTTTTTTGTATGTGTGTGGCACCGGGAATTGAACTCACAGCCCCACACCTGCCAGACAGGCACTTAAGCCAATGAGCCAAACTCCCACCCCTTGTGTAAAACATTTTTAAATTCCAAAGAATCTTTCTGAATATTTTATCTTTAAAGTATTCATTTTCATTTTACTTGCCCATTTGTAGCTGTAAATAATATATAAGTAAAAACTTTATATAGTAACTGATGATAATGTACTGTTAAACAAGATCAATTGCAGTGCTACATCACACAGACCATAGAACATAGATATAATAGAAGATTTTATGATGACCAACATATGGATGCATTTTTTCCAGTTTTGTTTTCTGATGTTTGCAATTGTTTCCATAACAAGATGGACATTTCTGTTCCTTAGTCTAGTATTTAATTCCTCTTTATCACAGGGAAGATTTATGTCTGATATCTATTTTTTTAGATTTACATGCCAGTCTAACTACCTCAAGAAGTGTCTATCAGTAATTAAAGATGTACATGTATCAACTTTTTAAAGTTGAAAGTATTTTTTAATGTGTGTACAAGTACACAAAACTACTGGACAGATTTGGCTCTATGTATCTCTCTCAGTCCATAGATTTACATATATAAAATTATTAAAGGTTTGTTTTTTAAAATGGTAGCATACTTGGAAATTGACTTTTTGACTTTGTGTTTTATGTCACCTTTCTAAAATGAACAAATATTACTTTTATAATCAGAAGAGGTTAATTTTAAAACATTCTTAAATTATGTTTCATTTGTCATCTTTAAGCCATCTTAATATTTGTTATATTTTACTTATTTAAATGACTATGTAAAGACCAGCGAAAGAGTGACAACTGCTGTCAGAGTATCTAAATCTCAGATACAGTTACTAAATAGAAAATATATTTCTGAAGATTAACAGTATGAAGCAATATGAAGGAAGTGACAATTTAGGGACATCCAAAAGCTGTCATAGCCATCTTGATAGCTATGGGGACTTACTATAAATAACTAGGTTAACTACAGTAATTATAAACAATGAGGCTTAAGAATAAGTAGAAAAATGATATGCTGGAATTTTAAGGGTTTTTTCCATGAAAAGAGATTCAGATATCCTCTAAGCCCATGTCAACTTTAATATTGAGTTTATGAATTTATATTCATATATATTTTTATTTTGTGGGCTAAATATGCTTATAAGGAGGCAAGTTCTAGGTAGACGCAATTAAATTCTATTATTCATTTTTGTTGTTCACACTTTTGACTTGTAGAATAAATGTAATCAGTTTTTTAGAGTTATTTAAAGAACAATCTGTCACATAAACAGTTTGTCAAAACATATTGAAAAGTAAAATGAAGGTATCATATTCTGTTACTTCATTAAAAAAATAATTTTGGAAATAGTCCAGGAAAATAACTAAAATGACCCTAGGGATTTAGTGCCTTTTTATGAAGATGGGTTAAAATAATTATAGTTTCTCAGCCTGAGATGATTAATGCTAAACCCAAAGACTGAATTTTTAAGAATGGCAAATATTTGAAACATGAAGAATATAGCAAGAGACATAAAAGAAAATGCCACTTTATCTGGAAGGCATCAAAATGCAGTTTGTTATTCAAAAAGCTATTTCTGTAAAGAATTTACATAAGCCATGTTTCATGAGGACAATATGAATAAAAAATGTATGAATTATTTTTGGGGAATAATGTCCAGTTATATATATTAGGAGAAACTGGCTATTTGAAGATAAAGTAACTCATCTTACTTTGCCTAAGAATTTCAATCTTTTTCAAAATTACCAGTTTTCTGAGCATGAAGTTTTATATTAATGTTGCAAAATGAGGAATTATAAATTTAAAGGCTTATACAAAGTCACGTAACAGTTAATTCTTCATAGAATACAAAGAACCATGGTTTGGGATTTCTTTTTAACTTTCTGATTTGACTTTCTTAGAAGACTATTGTGCTGTCCCAGAACATCCTTTAGTTCTACATTATTAAAGAAACCACTGACCTGAACCAGTATGGTATTTTAAAAATTTTACTGCCTAGTTTTGAAACTAATTCTAAGCTATATTATTTCCATTAAAAATATGGAGGAAAAGAAAATGTGAACACAGATGCTTACAATAAGCAGATTATCCTTTCTCCTGTTAATTTTGTAACCTAGTCTGCTTTTGCATCACCACAAATATAGAAATAAAAGAATAGATATGTCGATCCCTTACACACAGGTCTATGTCAAAGAGATTATTATAATTCACATCACTTCAAATGGAGGATTATTTCAGATAAATACAGCCATTACCTTTTCTAAAATGTCAAAACTATAAATATTTCTAAATATACCCCTGTGCCAGGCACCATACAGCTTTTATTGCTTTAACCGTCCCATAAGCCTCATAAGATAAGATGACTAGTTCCCTTTCACAGAAAATTTGAGGCATAGAGTGATTAAGTCCATGCTCCTAAAATGTAACTAAACTGAATTTTTTTTTCTCCCAAAGTCATGTTAATTTCTTGTAATGCAGTCCTTGGATCTTCTAGAAAAGTGTTTTCTGATTTTTCTTCAGTAAAAATACAGATGCCTATTTCCCATCTGCCCCATGTATAAACAAGAGGTCTGATATAGAAGGTTTACAATGAGGACAAGGGGCCCCTTTATTTCATAAGGTGCCCAAATATTTCTTCAGTAAGGTCAGAGGACTACAGCCTTACATCACACTTTTGTCTTTGATCAGTTGGCGTGATAGGCAGATATATTTTGGCTTCTCCTCTCTCTTTGCACCCTTTGGAGTTTTAGTCACACTGGCCTGCACATCTCCCCCTTGGCCAAACAGACAACAGAGGTGAGAGCAATCCTCTTTTGAGCAGCTATGAAAGTTTCTCCAGGAAATAGCAACAATCCATTGTTCTAATGTATAATACCACCCTAAAATAGGGATCATTAGACCTGTACTAAAATCTCTATTTTAAAAAACACAGGGAAAAAATTGTATCAATGTTCCTTAAGAATATATAAAAGGGAACTGCTTTTTATGCTCATCTGTACAAAAGCTTCCCTGCAGTTGCCAGATTGTAGAACGTGCGACTCACACAAAGGTGAGAATCTCTTCAGCTGCTCTGTTGCTCTCAGAGTGATAAGGCTGATTTTTTTTTCTTACTTTTGTTTTCACCTTCCAGTTCTTGATGGACTTCAAATGAAATCATATTGCAAGGAAAGGATTTAAAATTAAGCACATCACATCATTACACATACTGAGGCATTGTTGTGGGAAATGTGGGAAATAAATAGAAATAACAGCAGCAGCAACAAAATGGGAATGGATAACACAGTAAATTGTAACCAGAATGCTGAGATGCAAAGTAAAGAAAAGCTTGGAGGAGTTAAGACAAACCCTCAACTGGAAAAAAGTAGTAGCTAAAAAGATGGCAGAACTGTCCAACAAGGGAAAGCGGCATAAGCAAAGGCCCTGGCTAACAAGTGCTGTATGTGGAATAGGGGATAGTATAGAAATGGAACTTGCTAGAAAATAAAAATGTATGAGGTCAAAAAAATCTAAAGCTCATGGAAGTATTCATGTAGCTACCAGAACAAGATTCTTGATCTCTTCATGGTTAAGCTACTTGTCAAATCCTTGAACATGTGTGACCATGGTGGGAACCTCTCGATAAAGTACTTCAGGGACATAAATGGCGAAAGGTACTATTTCTAGATCAATCATCTTCTCAGGTGTGATTCCTAATACATCATAGCTATGGGAGCCTGGAGGTGAAGATCTAATTTTTCTAAAAGCTTCACAATTGATCTTATATCATAATTTAGTCCATTTACTAATTGATTACTCCAAAATAGCGTTGCAGAGTGTATCCTGACCTAAATAGGAATGACTTTTCTAAACTATTAAATGCTGGTACTATCATAGTTTCTAATGGACGCTCTTTAGTCAGCCTTTTCATTGGTGTGTAACGAAGTATACATACAGTATAACCTGTATGGAGTTTTGCATTTTAAGGATACCTAAGGAGTTTCCTTTCTTCAGAAGTTTATCACTAACAGAATTTGGCCTATACCTGCAGATTTAGCTTCAGGCAAGTGAGTTTGTCTTTGTAAAAAAAAAAAAAATTCATTGAGTTGTTAACATATGATGCTTTTAACAGAAATACAATCTCATTATGAGGCCATGGGAGGTTATATTGCTCAGCTAAAAGAAACCTGCTGAGAAGCTTTTACAGTCTGACTCATCCAGAATCCATTTAATTCACGACTCCATAGCATGTCTCCAAACCACTCGTTATCCCTGCTGCAGAGTTGATAAATTCTCACCTCCCCATTATTAGAAGACTTAATCAGCACCGTACACATTACCTATAGTATAATTTAGATAACTTTTTCTCAGGTCAGTCCCTTTTGTCTTTAAGTTAAATAACTAATTTAGTAACAAATTTGCAGTAATGCTTTTTCTCAATGGTAGTAATGGTGTTTATTGATATCCTGGAAGCTGTAGAGCAGGGTCTTTGGAGAGACTAAGAGGTGGGAAAGGAAGTTGGATATCAGGTTACATGGCCTGCAGAGATGCTTTGACAAGAGTGTGTGAACTTCCAAAACTGATATGGCTTACACAAGCCAATTCTGTTGAGGTTTATTCTGATGCTTGTGATGGCCACTAAGAGCGGGTCAGCAGATGATGGCGTACCAGGAGTAAAAGTGCTGGTGAAATTCCCCCACGGTGCTCAAAAGTTTTTGTGTGTTTTTTCAAGCAGAGTCACTTTATTTCAGGTTATCATCTCAAGGATGTTTTATAACAAGCATATTTAGAAGGAAGCAATACCACTTTTCTCTAGAAAGGGAAGATATTTACTGCCAATATAGAATATTTAGGTTTCTTATGCTCTGGGCTCCTCCTCCAACCCAGTGAATTGGTGGATGTACCTGGCCCTCTTCACATCACCCCGTAGGGACTGAGGCTCAGGGAACTGAGAGAGAAAATTGCTGAGACTTTGGCTACTACAGTTACTGTGAGTAATCACGTCCCCTTTGTCTGACCCGGAAGTACAAGATCTTTTATCAACATTCATGCAAGTGACCAGCCAACTTGTTTACTGGTAAATAGAGTCAAAATCTCAGCCTCTTATAGTTCTTCAAATAGAGTGAAGACCATCAATGCTCATGAGCACAAAATGTCTTTTGGTGTAATCATTCTTTGTAAAGTAGGTGACTTCATTGTTCTTTTCACCTTTAAAAGACACATTGGACTCTATTGCTATGTTCCATGATATTTATGTTTTGGTTGGAAATATAAAACCTCACACAGAAGTTATATACTACAGATGAATTTCATTTGTAATGTATGTTAGTTAGAGGTAGGAAAAAGACCAATGAGGTACAAACATAGATAGACAGATAAATTGATGTATCTAATAGATAATTTTCACTACCACTGCTATGCCCCACACTCTGGTTATATATTTTTAATAGTTAAAAACATAAAGAATCAGAATAAGATTTAAGTAAAAAGCATACTTGGAAAAGGATCTGAAGTTATTTTCCATGTATTAAGACTTCTAAGAGGGAAAAAGGCAACAAAAAAGGGATAACAAATAAAAACAGCCAATTTCAGTAGTTTCAATGAGTGATAATTAATTGTATGTGTCAATTTGACAAGGCAAGAGAATGTTAGACATCTAGTTAAATACTATTCTTTATGTGCCCATGAGGGTGCTTCTGGAAGAAGGTGTTAGAATTTAAATTAGTTTGATTGGTGGACTGAATAAAGCAAATGTTCCTCCTCAAGCTATCCAATTCATTGAGGATCCAGATACAACAAAGAGACAGTGGAAGGTTGGGTTTGCTCCCTCGGTCATACTGCAGAGCTAGGAGGATACTGATCCTCCTGCTTTGGGTTCTCAGGCTTACAGAGTGGACTGGAACCTGTACCTCCAGCTCTCTGCCTCTCAGGCCTTCTGATCACAACACCGGGCTTCCCTGGTCTCCAGATTGCAGAGAGATGATCGTGGGACTTCTCAGTCTCCATAACCTGTGGACCAATGTCTTACAATAATTCCCTTTCTAGATTTTATATGTAATCTACAAAATAGTATCTAGAATAAATAACACACAAACACACTCATTATTGGTCCTGTCTATCTGAGGAACTCTGACTAAAATACAGCTGATAAGAATGTCATCCACTCTTATGGTACTTGACATACAATTTAACATATAATTATATCATTTGACCTTACAATGCCTTCTGAAAATAACCAATGTGGGCATTATATCTTCCATTTTCAAGTGAGGTAAATGAACATTCTGTCTTAAATCACTTTGTAAAATTAGAAGTGATTTAAACAATGAATCTTACTCTATTTTCCTAGTCTGCTTTACAGACAGTACCTGCTCATTAAATATTTGCATATCGTAAATTTACAGCACTCACTTAGATAATATTGAATGTTGAAACAAATGATTATGTTCAAACACGAGCCAATATAAAATACCCTGGCAAGGTTTCTCCCAGACACCAGCAAAGAGCTGTACAGTTTGTTTATGCTGAATGCTCAGTCAGCTTGAAAAATGGTGCAGATTGTCTTAATGCTTAGTAAACCTTATGCTTTATGGGAAGAGGTCAAAGAAAGAAGAGGAGGTTTGAAACATTATTCTTTGAATCTAGCACAGTACCAGGAGCATAAGTGAGCCTGATCTTATTATTTCACTGACAATAAATTTAAGTGCTGGGCTGTCTCACATGAAATGAGAATTTAGGATCATATTCCCCCATTTAAATCATCATTTATGATGGCTTTTTTCTTTACCATTACAGATATTAATTATAAAGGTAAACATTCTTTTTAACAGCTAGATCTTCCTTTACCATTTTTCTTAGTCAAACTCCATCAATTTTGACAAGCAAACTTTTATAAAAACATGTTTTAACGTGTCTACTAAATTAGCTTATTGCTATGTATTAACTTAAAATGTTACTTTAACTGTTATACTGACAGTCAAAAACAGATGGATTGCTGCAAGATAGTCCAGAGAGAGAAGCTCTGGGGATATAAGCTGATTTTGTTGTCTTAATGAGACCTATTTGGGAATAATTCTTTTTTCAAGTCCTTGCCACAAAGGAGAATAATTTTTTCTGTTTACAGAAAATGTGTAAATTCTCAAGCCAAAACAATATTCTCCAGTTGGTAGGTGTTACACAAATCTAGAAAAAAAATTACACTATTCAGAGTGTATACTAATACTATCAAAAGTCTATATAGATCCTGAAAAGAAAGTTGTTTTCCTTAAGCAATTCTTTGTACCTCTTTATGTAAAAAGGAACAAGAAACTTGAAAATTAGAAAAGATTGAAATTAAAAGAAGCACTGAAAAGGACAGGAATAGATAAGTAACAGGTTTCCTTCAAAAGCTTAGTTATTCTAGGTTCTATTCTGTTTTGTTTTCTTTTGTTTTAGCTTTTATTTTCTTTTTTTTTTTCCCGCTTTAGTACATGCTTTTAGTACATACTGATAACATTCATTGTGGGGATTCAGTACATGTACACAACATAACTTAATTTTTTAATCTCCTTCTTTGCCCCTCTCCTCCCCTTCCCTCCATCTCTTTGTCCTCTTCCCTGTTTACTATCAGCTATCTTTTATTTTGGTCTTTAATTTACTTTGGTTTTCTCATAAAAGAGAAACTATGCAATATTCAACCTTGTGTGTCTGATTTATTTCATTTATTAAGATCCCAAGGTGTATACAGTTCCCAACAAATGACTGAATTTATCCTTCTTATGGCAAAGGAGTAATCTATTGCATATAAATACCATATGGTCTTTATCCATTTATCTGTTAATGGACATATATAGGCCGCTTCCCAGATTTATATAAGTTTTACTGTTATAAACCTGTGTTGTCTTTATATTTTTAATAAATCAGTGTCAAAGCTAAGCAGAGTTTGAAATAAAGGCTTGGCTCTATAAAATCATTTATTCATGCATTAAGTATTTATTTAGGACTTACTATGTACCAGGCATTATGGTAGGTACTCAGGAAAATGTGATGATCAAAAACAAGCTCTGCACTTACCTCCTTTAGTTTACAGTCAAGAAACTAAAAGATCTTTGCTATATAACCTACAGTGGTGACAAAGGTATGCTAGAAGGTATGCTTTAAAATTCTGTTATCTTGGGGGGAGCTGTTTGTTTTTGCCCCATGCACTATGATATCTACCATCTATAATGTTTTTATGAATTTTTCTCCATTGTCTTTCATTTCCAATGTTTTACTCAAAATCAGTTTTCCTAAATATATTTGTTTCATAATGAAATTCTCTTTCCAAATATCTTTCTGAGGAGGTATTCCTCACTTGATCTACTAACCAATAGACTAGAGGGTAAAGACCATCCTCAAATAATGCAGCTAAAGGCTACTAGCTTGTATTTCATCTTAGGATTCCATGCTTTCCAGTTTTACAACTTTATCTTGCCCTTCATTTCTTTTTAAATGTTTGAAAACAAAAGATCAGTTGTCCAGATTACCAATAAAGATTTAAAAAAAATAGCTCTCATGAGAAAATAAGCCATAATTGAAAGAAAACTAGCACACAAGGCTAGAGATACAGCTCAGTAGTACAGCACGTGCCTAGTACATTTGAGCCCCTGAGTTCAATTCCCAGTACAAACACACACACACACACACACACACACACACACACAAACATGAACACTAGTCTACTTCCTATGAGTAAATGCAATTTTGATGTAAAAAATATTCTATTTCCCTTCAAAGTAGCTATTTAATACATACTAGACTTGAAAGTTTCTATGTTGCAGTTCATAATGGGTTCTGCTCCTTCAGGATGATGATCTTTAGTGTAGAATTTTAAAGATATGTATAAAATAACAAGACAAAAGTTGGTAAGTACATGGAGAGATACTGCTTTATGCATTCATTTCCATGCTGCTTACTGTGCCACAGGCACTCTGCCAGACATTTGAAGTAGAGATGGTAGATCAGAAGTCTAGAATTGATGGTGTCTGTGAAACTTCAGTCAAACAACACTTACAGATGGCACATGAATGTATGGCATGAAATTTCATTTTCTTTAATCTCCTGTTTAACTTTAGCATCAAGTATTTTAAGTGAGATGTACAAGATTTTCTATGTGATCTGTTCAAGCTTGGTGGCCCTTATTGAATGTAACTCTACATCTCCTTCATAACTCATTTGAAGTCACATTGGTGGTGAAAGGAAGGAATAGACATTAGTGTTGAGGGGACAGGCTTTAAAGGTTAGACAAAAGAGCTAATTTGCTACTTCAAAAGGTTGCTTTAGTGTTGATAGGGGACATTAATTGCAATATGATAGCACAAACTCTCAGACTTTTCTCCATTTTAACAACTAACGGTGCTTAGCAAGTACCTGAACTATAGCGCCTTCCATACAAAAGCCAGCTTTTCTGTTCACTTGCTAACCAGATGACAAATGACAACTCTGAAAACCTAACTTGCACTTCATACAAAACTGATGTTTTGTTAATGGGGGAGCTAATTACTATTCTACTTTTTTGGCTTCAATGTCTTAAATTCTTCTACTTGCTTATGCCTGGGGCACAAAGAATAACAAAACCAAACACAAGGTTTTCTGTGAGCTACACTAATAAAATAACCCAGCCATGTTTTAGTGGAATTGTTTGTCATCAAATATACATGAAGGACCTGGTGCCCTACCTGACTAGACATGACAATTTAACTTGGTGTTTTCCATTGTGGCAACATGATCATAAACATATTAACAAGTCCCATAGTGTGATCAACAACAGATGTAGAATTAAAAGTGTTGACAAGTTTCATCAGGTATTTGGGCCTTATGCATTTTCCACCACATCTAAATCCCATTGCTCCAAAAAACTGCCTTAGCAACTGTTCTCTGCAAAGCTGTTTGCCATGAAAACATTCCCTTTTGTCTCATGCTTCGACTCAATAAGCAGACATAGATCTCTTGAATTGGCTTTGGGTGAAAAATCTACTTTACAGTGCCAAGCATCTCTCACATAATAAATCCTAAACAGTTCTCCAAATTCTGAGACAAATTTTGAGTGAAAAAAATCACCCAACTCATTTTCACTGTATGTATGTACTAAAAAGAATAACTTCTAAAAATAAGCTTACTGAAATTGTGTAATGTACACATGTATCAACACATCACATGGTACCACGTTAATATGCTCAGTTTTCATGTATCCATTAAAATAAATTTGAATGTAACAAGTAAAATAAACATGGGTGATAGCAAGTTTATTGAAATAAAACCCAAGATTACTTGAACATCTATTAAAACAAGAAATAAGTTTCAAAACATAAAGGGTAGGTTTTTAGTAAACATCTGATGCTTTTCATCTTCCAGCATCTTCTTCTTTTGGGAATTTCCCACAACCCACTGGTGGGGCTGTCAGTTCTCTGGCCTCAGGACCCCAGATACAGGGTGAGCGCTTCACTTGGCCTGGCTAATCAGAACCCTTCACTCTTTTGGCACAGTAATTTATTCTATCAGTGAGTTATGGATCCAAGGCAGAGACATCAGAATTTTCCTCTGGGCTTTGGCTAAAGCTCTTGGGAAATACATGCTTTCTGGGTTCACTAGCTGGAAGAATGATGTAAGCCTGGAACTATTGGTACATTTGCTACAACCTGGGGAGTGCATTCCTGACAGCACAGCTAACACAGGAAGCAAGCAGAGCAGAGTGATGGCAAAGGAGGAAGAGTGTATGAGAAAGGTAACAGGAAGGAGAAAAGGTGGCCACAAATGAAGCCTCTAGTTCTAGCCAAGCCTAAGTGCATATTCATCCCTGAATTTTTCAGCTATATTAGCCATCAATTTTTAAAACTTTTATTATCCTTAGCCTTGCAAAAAAAACCCCACAAAATACAAAAACTTTTGTTATATATGCTGAAATTTGAATTTCATATACTTTTATGTGTCATGAAATACGCTTTACTTTTTATTTTCTCCCTCATTTAAATATGTCAGAACTATTTTGAACCCTAGGACTTGAACAGCCCGTAAACAGGACTTGGCTCACAGGCTGTATCTTGCCCAATTCTGACATGATACTCACTTATTTGTATTCCCCTCATCTCACTTTTTTTGAGACAGGGTCTCACTGTGTAGTTCAGACCGGCCTTGAACTCACTATGTTGTCGAGGCTGGCCTTGAAATCTTGACAATCCCTTGCCTCAACTGCCCAAGTGGTGGAATTACATGTGTGCATCTCCATGCCTGACTACACACCAATGTTTTTCCCTTAGGGACCCCTTTCCACATTCTATGCTATGCTGTTTGGATAGGATTGACTCTGTCTTTTGCTTTAGAATTGGGTTCAATTGGTTTAAGACAGTAGAGAATTCCATTTTACTGGCCATAAAGGCTGAACTTAATCCAACAAGATTTGGGGGATATTTGATAGAGTCTCTTCCTCTCTCTCTCCCTTTTTTTTCTTTTTCTTTCTGAGAAAGAGCATCTACTCCAATCACACAAGGAATTAGGGTTGAGACTCAGAGCTGCTGTAGCCATACAAAAAAGATTCCAGCTTCCCTGAAGCCACCTTTGAAACCCGGACAGGTAACCAATTAGAAGACCAAATTCATTAACTCTTTCTGTTATGGTTTGTGTTTGGATGCCTCCCTCCCCCAAGTCTCACGCAATCATGGAGACTGCTGAATGTGGCGTTTGTGACTGGTTTGTTGTCTGGCGCTGTGATTGGCGGTGTGAGTGCTGCACCTGCCCAGGGGCAGGGAGCCAGCATACAATATAAGAGAGGGAAGGAGGCATGCTTATCCCCTTCTGCCCTTCTCACTCTTGTTGCTTGCAGCCGCCATGAATAGCTGTCCCTCAGCAATGCCACCCTGCCTTGGAGCCCGCTGAACATGGACAGAAACCTCCCCAAACAGTAAACTAAATAAACCTTTCATTCCCTGATTTTGAGCATCAGGTATTTTGTCTCAGCAACCAAAGAAAAGTAACCAAGACACTTTCCAGTAGCTACACATAATCTGCTCAGTTATATGAGAATACAAGTCTTTCTTTGCTTAGATTATGTAGGATACATCTTCTAATTGGTTTCCACACATTACAATGAAAAGAATCTTGACAAATTTAAGGAAAAAATCAAAGAGGCAAGAAGTGAACCACTTCTGGAAAGGTCACAGAGCTCAGCAGAGTCATTGTCAGCATTGAGTCACTCAGCATCATGCCCTTGATTTTTCAGATTCAAACGCTTCTGTTTATCAAGAGTTCTCTAGACCCTAGGGGAATTGATTCACACCACACACACACACTCCAGAATACTTACTCCTGTACACTTAAGAAAAACTCAAAACTTCTGACCACTGTGACAAGGCTCCCCGTGGATGCCCCCTATAACTGGAATGGTAATATTCCTCTTTCTCAAACATAAGGGAGAAAAATTTTTAAATTTCCTTTTCCCTCCATCTGAAATCTTCATAATTCTGAACCTAATATGGATCATTCTTATTTTATTTTATATATGTGTAGTATATTTATTTATTGAGGTACCAAGGATTAAATCAGTACTTTTTTTTCCCTTACAGATAGGGTCTCTCTCAGTTGCTAAATTGCCTGAGCTGAGGCTCAAACTTGCACTCCTCCTGACTCAACCTCCCAGAGGAGGCTGGGATTACAGGTGTATGCCACATGCCCAGCTCACTTCATTTTATTTCATTCTCTAGTGGAGTATCAGTTGCAGAAGGCCTCCTCTGACCACGCTGTATAAAATAGCAATGCTCCCTCTTCCCCCACACATACAGCACTATCTGTTTCTATTCTTCTCATTCTGCTAGGGGTTATTCCTAAAAATTTCATCTAGCTGAAACTAGATTCTCATTGTTTTTAACAATGTTTCCCTGCTAAAATAAAAGTTTCATGAAGACAGGAATCTTATTAGCCTTCTTTAGTATTGTATCTCCAGTGCAGTGCCCAAAACAGTGTCTGAAATTCAATAAATAAGTGCTAACAAAACATGAAAAGAAAAGGAGGAAGGCTAGGAAGACAGAGAAGAGGGGGAGAGCATTAATGCCTCAGGGTATGATCCGTACAGATCTCTGCCATTTAATGTGTCATAATCATTGATCAAGTTTCAGTTGCATAAATTTGATGGGGCTAGGTAAAATACCACAAACTGGGTCATTTAAATAAAAATGTCTTGTCTGAGAGTCCTGGAGCCTCAAATTCCAAGATCAATGTGTTGGTGAGATTTTTTTCCCTCTGAGGGCTGTGAAGAAGACACATGTCTGTTGCCTACCTAGCTTCTGATGGTGTCCTGACAATCTTTAGCATTTTGTGGTTTGTAGATGCATCACTCTAATCTCTGCCTTCATCCTTACATGGAATTCTCCCTGTGTGCATGTCTTTGTATCAAAATTTTCCTTTTTTTTAAGCACTAAGGATTGAACTCAGGGCCTTTGCACTTAGCTACATCCTTGGGTATTTGTTATTTTTATTTTGGGTTAGGGTCTTACTAAGTTGCTGGGCTCAAACTTATGATCCTCCTGCTTCCAGCTCCTAGAGTTCTGGGATTATGTGTGTTCCTGGCTAAGTTTTCCCTTTTCACAGGGACACCAGTTATACTGGATTTGGACCACTGTGATGAGTTCATTTTAGCTGTGTCATCTCTATAAAGATCTACTTTCAAATAGGGGCTCTTGGAGTTAGAATTTCAGCATACTTGCTTAAAATGGGGACTTGAATTCAGGGCTTTTGTACTGAGCTACATTGATAGCTACTTTTTTAATTTTTAATTTTGGATAGGGTTTGACTAAGTTGCTAAGTTTCCCAGGCTGGGAACGTAGATTGGCCAAGTCAGGATACCTAGATTGAATATCATTCCTGAGTCTGTGAGGGTTTCATTGGATGACTTTAGCACTGGAATTCAGGGGCTCAGTGAAGTACCATGCCCTCCCCAAGGCTCCTGGGCTTCTCAAGGGTCCAAATAGAAAAAAAGGCAGAAGAGGGAGGCACTCACCACTTTTATTTCCTGCCTATCTATTTAGGCTGCGATAAGCCATCTCATCTTCCCTGGCCCTCAAATTGGAGTTGCACCACCAGCTTTCCTGGGTGTACAGTTTGCAGGTAGTAGCTTATACACCTTCTTAGCTTCCTTCCAGTTGAATGACCTTTAATGGGCAATTCATTTCAAGTGTCTCAATATTTCTCTAATTTGTAAAATGAAAACAACAGTATATAAGCTCACAGCATAACAGAGAAGATTAAATAAGATTGCACTAAGTAAATTTGTAAATTATGAAATACTACACAGTGCAAGAATGAAGAAGGTAATGGTAGAATTTTTAGGTTCTCTAAAGGTACAACAAAATAAAAAGTATTTTTTGTTGATAGATAAATTATACCACTTTATAGTCACTAAGTAAATTAAACCACTATATAATCACTATATGAAATAGCAGTAGTACACATTTTTTAAGTCCTCAACTAAAATACAGTGCCTGAAGTTTCTAAAATTGTCAGTAGCTAATTCTCCTGCCTTATGTGTACCATTGATTTACAAAATGGTGTTTGTTGCTGCTACTTTCTCTTCTGATACTTATTCCCTTAAGAACTTAGGTGTCAACCATCATCTTCATCAAAATGAAACATAATTTATGATGCTACCTTTAATGGATGTGAACTACTGAAAAATTCACAGCATGATTTTGCAAAATAATTAAGCCTTTAACATCAAAACAAAGTAAATACCCTCAAAATAGGTATCCAGAATCATTTGATGATTTTTGTATTATCTTACCAAAATTCCTTTAAACTGCCACTTGTATTGGCTATTTCTGTCTCTTGCCCACAAAGGCATGCAGAGACTACTTTGAAGGCACCCTCTAAACAAATCACAATTCTGACTTTCCCATAGTCAATGAAGCATTCATTTGACCTAAGTAACCTGTTCTTCCTCATTGTTATTCTGGTTTCATCTTCACCATGGCTTGTGCTTGGAGGATTCCAACACATTCTAAAAACAGCCTTGCTTCAGTCTTTGCCATACAGCAGTCCATTTCTCACACAACAACTAGAATGATCTTTATAAAGCATGAATCTGATCAGACCCCTCACCTGCTTAGAACCAAACCTAATCTTTCCCAGATCACAAATTCAGTGCCAGTCTTTCAACCTCAGCTTGTTTCTACACTGTCCAATGTTCAAACTCCCCCACCATGCCAGCCTTCTTGGTAACTTGTACCTGTGCTGCAAATTTGCTTGCCACTCTTTGAAATGTTCCCATCTAACTGCGTTTTTATGGGCATTAAAATTCCTGAAGTATCAACTCTTCAGAGGAGACTCCCTGACCACCTGCTCAAATAGGTCCCTCACTCCTATCTTACATTTGCACTCTATCTCACTACTCTGTTTTACTATTTGCTTAATACTTTTCACTATAGATTTTGAAATTTATTCATATGTTTACTGTCTGTATTTTTCCATAACAGAATGTCAGCCTCCTTGTCTAATTCTTTGTACCTATGCACTTAGAATCACCCGCAGTTGGAATCAGCAAGGAAAACGCAATACACTTCTCCAGAGTAGCCTTCCACAATCAACAGTTGGCAGGTGACCTCAGAACAAGCACTGGCAGATACAACCACAGAGCGAGAGATGGCTCGGAAGCCATTGTAGGCCGAGTGCATGAACCTGGGTGTCAGAGCAACCATTTGGCTGCTTCACACTACCAAGTTCCCAGAGGAGATAAGGAAAAGACAGTTAGAGGAGACTGCTGGTGGTTGGAGAGCAGATGGGGAGGAGTCCTACTGAGAGGCAAGGGCTGGTGAACCCACGCCAGGCTCCTGGGGTCAGAGGTCAAGTTCAGCCTGAGTTAGGCAGGATTGGTGCCATCTTCTCACTGTAGGCAGATCTCTACACCCAGCACTGTCCTGGGGGCGGACTGCCACCGTGAATTCCAGCATGAACGGAAGCACATCCTGGCTTGAGCTCTACTCCTTAACTCTAGGCTGAGGGAAAAAGAGTCACACATCTAAAACAACAGAAAACTAACCAGAATGGGCCCAACCGGGCCCCAACTTGCTGGGCCCACGCGGCGCCAGCTCACATCAAGAGAGAATTGATCTGCCTTCCGGGACTGGGTGCTGCGAGACCCTGGAGGAGAACCAGAATGGGCCCAACCAGGCCCCAACTAGCTGGGCCCACGCGGCACCGGCATGCGGGCTTGGAATCAAGGACATCATCCATATCCCCCTCCCTCCCCCCGTAAGCAAGCTGCTGGCTCTGAGGTCTGGCTAAATTGATGGCAACTTAGTTACATAAAGCAACTAAACGCTAGTGTTTTTTTGTAGATTTTGCAGGCCTCTGATCGGCACCCTGAATGTCTCTTTGCATGATGACAGTAGGCAATGTTGCAAATACGGGGGACTCTCTTCTGTCTTGTCTTCGAGGACCAATATGGTTCTCACCATTTTGCTTTACTCTGATCGTTATTATTTTTCTCTTTTTTTTCCTTTATTTTATATTCTGTTTTTATTGATTTTGTT
>RJWM01034667.1:0-19474 GCA_004363535.1 Dasyprocta punctata | reverse complement strand
CACAAGCCATAAGAGACAAGGCTGTAGCCTTTATTCAAAAGTCATTGTTGCACATTCCACCACTATAATCAAGTATACTGACATGTTTGTCAGTTACCATTTTGAATGACCTTATGACCAAATCATTTATCTTATTATCAAATATATTTGTAAAGTTTTCACAACCTGTGTAGTTTGAAAATGGTTTATTTGCTGACAGTTTCTGATCATTTTACTTAAGAATTAAATTAACATAACTATAATATTTACATATAAAACAATGAGAAATTGTCATGCTATGCTTTCCTTTGCCTTAAATCTGAAATGATGTAGAAAAGGAGAGATGGTTTTTTCCAAATATGAACTTGAAGTTCAGAATCAAGTCCTGCCAATTTAACTTAGTGTTATAATCTAGATTGTTGCATAATTAGTAATAACCTAATCAACAAAATACATTCTGTTTGTGAATTTTCTGCAAGATATTTTAAATTATAGATTTTATAAAAATAAATATTACTATTCAGAATACAAAGTGACAATAACTTTTCATAAATATGAATTTAAAACATATTTTAATCTCATGGAAGATTTACTCAAATTAAGTCCCTGAATTCTCAGCCAGCACGCTCTGTGACAGTTTCATTTTTTAAGAAGCACTTGAAAACTCCAGATATGATCAAAATAGATCATGTAATGGATTTACCATAGTTTAGTAGTCACTTTTCTATTACTATAAAAATATCTAAGGTAAATTTAAAAAAATTATTTATTTTGACTCAAAGTTTTGAAGTTTCCAACCCATAATCTATCAGTCCTACTGCTTTAGATGAGTATGATGTAGCACATCTAGGCATGAGTGTATCGTAGAGCAGAACCACTCACTTCATGGCCAGAACACCAAGGAGAAAAGTAGGAAAAAAAAAGTGAGGTCCAATGATTCCTTTCAATGACACCTTTTCAACAACCTAAACACTTCCTGCTATGTCCTACCTCTTGAAGCTCTTCCATTCCCCAATATTGCCACCTGGTAAACCGAGTTTTAACATATGGACCTTAGGAAGCAATAAAGTTCTAAACTATAGTATACAGAATTAGCTATATGTGAGTAATTTTACCTCTCAGAACCTATTTTTATCCTTTGTCAATTTACTGGAATTAAATGCATTATTACTAAGATGCTTGGCATTGATTTTTCAAAATAAGAAATTCCTAGAAACTGACAAGTAATGAGAACAAGAATAGAGAAACACAAATAAAAGATTCTTGAATTTCCTGGAATTATGTATTTAAATGTAAACTTGATTTTTAAAAAATTTTATTTTTTCAAATCAACGTTAATCAATGTCTTACCTTCTTTTTCTTCAAACTCTTGTTCTGGTTAAATGATGCTAGGAATCAATCTGTTTGCTTGAATTTGAAGAATAAGCATTCTTTCCATACACAAAATTTTATCGTACTGCATGTTAAAAACTGTATCAAGTCAAGTTACTTATTCTGTGGACTTTGTTTTTACTGCATGGATGATAAGCATACTGATAATTTAACAAATTTATACACCTTATTGCCACCTTCTCTTCAATACTTGTTTAACTTTATTAATCACTTGATTTCTTATCCCCCATTTCTAGTAGGAAATTTAGAAAACTCCAATCACTGAGTAAAACTCTAGTCATTTTCACTGATCACTTATGGACAAAGTATATTAAAAATATTTCAGGCTCATTAACATTTTAAAAATATAATTTGCTTAATGTTTATTATCCATTTATAGTTTCACTTGATCATGGACAGACATGGGTGATAGATAATTAGAGAAGAACCTTTAAATATTATGTTAAATTTTATATATTTCATGTTATATGTAACACAAAGTATTTATCTTCACAACACTGGATCAATTAATGGAACACAAAATATGTGGATGACAATAAAAGCACATAATTCAACAATTTGTCATTCAAACTTTAGGTTCAATTCTCAAGGTTATACCAAAAACAACATATTTTTGTCACTTTTATCTTTGTATTTAGAATTTGAAATCTCAACATAACAAACTATACAGAATGCAGCACACATTTCATTCAACAGTGAACAACTTTCATTGTGAGTCAAGCATTAATTCGAATCACATCTGTTCTGAATTTTACACATATCAGTAAAAATACAACCATCTAACCTCATCACAGGTGTATATAAAGTGATCATAGTTTTTAAAGACACTTTTTATGAGATTCACATAATTTCAGCAGATTTTCTCATATGGAGAAAGGGAAGTTATATTATTCTTCAAAGAAATCTACCAATTTACATCTGGGGTATGCTACACTCACAGTGATATGAAGCTCAGTTCTATAATTTTGATTTGAAATGCTAAATAAATAACCAGACTTGGTGAGTAATCTTCATTTTTTTTCTTTTTTGGCAGAGAATAAAGCAAAAATTAAATATATCATTCCATAGCATTCATAATGTGCTATATAAAATGAGAGATTCTGTATTATTAACTTCATTCATTGCATCTAAATTTCATTTTAAAAAAGTCACCAAGACCCCATTTTATGTCTACTGCATGTTTATGTAGAAATGAATTAGCAGTCTCAAACCTCATTTCTTTACAGAATTCATGTAGCCAAATACTATTACATAGAATTACATTGTTCAACTAAGATTGGACAGATGCTGATGAATCTGTGAAACAAGGAAGCCTGAGAGTTATCAGTCCAAAGCAGATGAGCTATAGACAATCCAAACAAACCAAACCAAACCAAACCAAACAAAACAAAGCAACACAAAGGAAACTTCACTCAAAATCTTTAAAAAGCAAGAATTTTTATTAATCTTGCAAGTGGTTAATAATCTATGCATTTATATTTCTAGAAGAATGGCTCAATTCTTTATATACCTGCAATAAAATTATGTTGCAGTTGCTGGATTTCTAGTTAATGGTCTGAGATATCAAAATGTTGAGTGAAAAACTTATCACATGTGACTATAAAACAACATTAGGTTTTTAAATGTGTAGAGAGATTCTTTTTTTACTACTGGATCAAAACAAATAGTTCCTTGCATTTTTAGGTAACTTATTTTTGTATATAATAAGAAGAAAAAGAAGAAGATGAAGGAAAAGGAGTTGACAACCGAGACAAAAAGGAGAAGAACAAGAATCATCATCAATGATTATCCAAGAAATCACCAAAAATACTGTCAAGTAATTATTCTAGCTGCTTCATAGTAGTCAGAACCCTGACCATGTGATTTAAAGTTTATCTCTTTCCTCCAGCAACCAGATTTTAAGCCAGTAGAGTAATGTTTTTGTTCCACTGGCAGAAAACAAAATAGACGTAATGAAAAGGGATTACTCAAGGTTGTAGATGCAAAGGTCTGTGACAAATTGTAAGCTGTCAACCCAACAATTCACTGCATAGAATGAGCTCTTCAGAAACCATCTCCCTGATGACCTGTCATGTTTTTCCCCTTGATGTGTTTAACAACCTCTCCTTTCTCTTGTCACTTACTTAGCACTTTCAAATAATTCACTGATATCCTTGATCCTTGGTTTGTTTTGGTATAGTTTTAAGCAAGGGAGCCCTCTTGGCTACTGTTACTGACAATAAGGCCCCCTTGCTCGCTCACCTGGTACCTGACTGGTCTCTGGGAAACACATCCTTTGTTTGGACAAGATATAAAAATTGCAGGTTAAGCCTAATTCAGTTACCTGTTCTTTGCTTCAACATTTAGGGGCAATATTTATCCCACCTCTTAGCTGTTAGACTTATCACCAAAAGTCAGTGTACACTGTGTGAATTTCAAGATCTATGAATCAAACAATCCATCAACCAGCTGAAACCTATCTCAGTAAGTTTGAGGCATGGAGGAGTCGCCTACCTTCCTTTGTACATGAAAATAATTGGACTCACAATTTGTGAAGACTTCCTTCAAAAATGAATGTTTCAAATCTTTCTTTATAACCAACAATGCCTAGATCTAGGTGTGGATTAGAAGTCATACCAATTTTTTTTCATATGAATCTTAATCTTGGAATAAAATGTCATATATATGGTCTCTTGGTCCCTAGTTAAAATGGAAAAATCAATGTCTTTTTTTTGGAAAATAGCAAGGTATTGAAACAACTAGCATTTTAATTCCAAGTTAAAAGTAATTATAAAATAAATTGCAATAAAAGTAAATTTAATTTTGTACTTACTGATCTCAACTGTTCCTTGTAGACCCAATACATCATCCTAAAGATCTCTCTTTAATTACAGTATTAACCTTCTCACCTGAATCTGTATCAATTAAAAATCTGATGACTGCACTGACTGTATTTTGATCTAAATGAATTATACAACTCCTGAAGAAGAGAGAACCAATAGGAAGATACTAAGAGTTTTGCCATAAGTTAATTTCTCATCTGGAATCATTTATCACTTATTAAACATTCTATGTTACCACTGCTATGGATACCAAAGACAAATTTAGAAAACTCCAAAAGGATGGTTTGGTTATGACATAAAACACATGATTTTACAAAGAGTAAGCTTACAATAGCTAGATTTCCTTCTTTTATTGTAACAGAAAAGGTTGAGTAATGCTTCTAAAATTCCTTAAAATAAATTGTTAGATTCTCTCATGTGCTTTCCCACATGTTCCTCCATGTATTCACTTATTTCACATGCTCCCATCACACGAAACACCTAATCTGTCTTTAACTACCTGGATTCTTGTAATTTCTTTATATTCTCAAAATAATCATTTTACTTTTCCAGGTCATAGGAAACTGAATTTGGAGTAAATATTTGAAAGAATAGCAGACTTTTTAGCTCATCAGATTGTGCTAAGTGTCTGCTATTTTTTAAGCAATACCTCTGTTAGAATACTGCCAAGTCTCACAAAATCCCACACATATGCCACTATCGGAAAATTACTTTTCTCTCCTATATTTTCTACATTTCTTGAATGCTGAGAAGTTGTACCTTAGTTTTTTTCTTCCTTTCACCTTGAGAAAACCCTTTGGAAGATCCCCGGTCTCTAAGAAATATCACTCAAGTGATTTAATGAAAGATCTCTTAAGGTTCCTCTTTATTTGTCACTTGAGCACTACTCAAAAAAAAAAAAAAAAAAAGCAAAATAAAAACCCAGGAGATTTATGACATCTTCCAATAGCAGACAATGATCTGCACACGTCTTCTAGAATCCCAGAGTACCTTGTTGCCAACACTTTGATTAATAAATATTCTGTTATTTTTCCCTAATTCTTCCTACCCACTCTGCTTAGAAGTGAGTTAATTAGTTTGACCTACTTTGACCTTCTTTTAATAGTTTCCTTTTCAGGTATCTAGAAACATTTACTTCTTACAATTCTATCAAAGGACTTTTTTGCAAGTTTTGAATATATCCCTAAATTGGCATTTTAATACCCATATAGCTTTCTTTTTAACAGACGCAGCACTATTCTCAACTTGAATGATAGTTAAGACTGTCTTACTCACCTCTGTAGTGCAAAATTAGTGATGGATACATAGTAATCTCTTTATGAATATTGGTTGAAAGAAAGAGTAAATGGATGAATTGGTTCTTTCTCTATTAAATGTCTATGTACTACAATATGATAAATTGGTTTTCTAGCAAAATGGTTAGTCTATTAATCATTCTAAAGAGCCATTCTATGCATAATATTTCTGTTACAAAAATGAAGCATTTTATTCCTCATTTCATACTAAAGTCCAAATATTCTGGCTTATGTCAAATCATTTGTGTTATTTACTGAATTCCTACAATGCAAAAGCATTGTGAAATCCAAACACATCCTTGTTCTCTTTCCATTAAAAGAGCATTAAGAGAAAGGGAATACAAAAGCACAGAATAGTATGTGTCATGGTAGCAAAAGCAGTGCTGAAGCATAAAAGTAAACATTGAAAATGCATAAGAAGTTAATACAACTAAATGATGACTAGGGAAGAATTCAGGAAATGATAATGTAGTGTTTGTTTTGCTTTGTTTTTCTCCAAAAGTTGCTGTATAAAGAAAATCTAGTTAGAGATGAAACTTAGAGCTAAGCCACACAGATAACAATGTCAAATGGTCCAGTTTCATAGTGGACTAAAATCTCAACATGCTTCAGATCTTACTCAAATATTGTCCTTGTTCCAAACATCATGATTTTATGAATAACATCCATGTCTCTCTTCCGTGAACCTGAGTTGCTATAATATTAATATTCCCTAAATTTTGTTTATTACTTCTTATGCCTAATGCAAAAGGGCCAGTGGATAAATTCTTATTAGTAATAAAATAAAAACAAACAACAATGAAGCTGCCTGAATTCTGAAGTCAGACATTAAAGGAAGGCCATTCAAGATTTATAATCTGTTGGAGTTTATATCTGATGGATAGGTAGAGGAAATGTTGTGGATAGATTCTGGTAGCCTGGAGTCTTTTCTGGACTGCCACTTCTCTGAGTATATAGGAGGCTGCCAGGTGAGTGCTTATGTTTGTGTGTGTGTGTGTGTATGTGTGTGTGTGTGTGTGTGTGTATTTGTGTGTGTGTGTGTGCCTCCAAAATTCTTATGTTGAATTTTAATTCTGAGTATGCTGCCATTGACAGGTGAGCCTTTTGGGAAGTGGCTAAGTCACAAAAGAAGAACCTTAATGCATGAGATAATTGCCCTTATAAAAGAGTCTCAAAGGGATTTGTCCCTTCTACCACAGAAGGACAGTGAAAGTATCATCTTTGAGTGCAGACATTCACAAAACACAAGATGTACTAGAAGGTTGATTTTGGGCTTCATAACTTCCAGAACACTGAACACTAAAATTTTTGACTTGTAAATTGCAGTCTATAATATTTCATTATAGCTGTCACAATGGATTAAAATAAGTAGCCTGCAAATTCAGAGACAAAAGTTAATTCCCTAGAACTTCAGGCTCAGTTAATTTCTGGAGTTGTCCCTCCTATATGAGCATCTTTTATTCCAACAGTCAAATGTTTCTTAGATGACAATGTTTGAGTTAGGTGCTTTATTACTAACATATGTAAATCATGATTTTAGCACCCAAGGAATTTATAGACTACTGAAACACAGGTAAATATAATTTGAATAAACTGAGATAAGTATAATAAAAGGTAAAAGCCAAAGGAAAACATTTAGTATTTACTAGTTTGAGGGTTGCAGAAGGGTAATGGTGGCCACAAGACAGTTCCTGGAGAAAACGGTATTTAGGACTTGAAATGAGACATCAAGTTTGGTTAAAGGATAACCAAAATGACATTTGACTCTTCATTTCTACACTGGAAAACCCATGTCAGAGGCAAGTCATAGAAACCAGAATCTCTTTACCTCGAAGTTAACCATAACACCTAAAATATTATCCTGTTTTTATATCTTTCATCCTAGGAAGTGATGATAAAGCAATTTTTTAACTACCTAATTTGATTATAGTTCATAAAATACTATTCCAAAATGGGTTCTTTAAGGAAGGCATGCTGCTCAGAGATCCCAAAAAAATGGAAAGGCAAGCTTTTCTGGGTTTTCTCCCTTAGCCTATTACTATTAGATCATACTCCTCTTGTGCAGTCATATTTTCCAACATTGTCTTGCTTGATTGAACCTAAGAATACAATCAGATAATTTATCCTGAGTTATTCAGTCTTCAATCTGAAGACTCCTGTGTCACATAAAACTACAATGACATAGAGATTTTGTAATTTCTTACCCTGTTTTTGTTTTGAGGGTGTCAGTCATGACTCTGTAAAAATAGAAAAAGTATTAGCCTTCTTGCTCAGACTTTCATTCAGTGTCATTTCATGCAGAGAGACTATTACGGAGTTCACATTCCTTTTTGCTTCTTGTTAACTCTGTCATGATAAGTTAATCAAATTTGACATTCAGTGTGAACTGTTGTCCTATCTGACCACTTTGAAAACTGATTTCCTAACCACACGAATCTCATAAACATTAGGCTAGAGTAAAAGAAGCTAAACACAGGGAATATATCACAGTTATCTGAAATTCGGAATCAGGAAAAATGAATCCATGAGGAAGCCAACCAAGAAAGTTCTCCTTAGCTTTCTGAAAGAGGTAAATTGTGTTGAATTTATTGGAAAGGAATACAGCAGAACTCACCAGAAAGTCAAAACATTTCATATTTTCATGGAATTTGAATTCATCAGTAAATGGTATTTTTCAGAATTCATTGAATTGTATATGTAAGATTTGTACAAGTTATGGCATCTAATCAAAATTATAAACAAAATACTATAAAGTATCTTGTAAATTATTATTAATCGGCATTAATTTATAACCAGTTTTAAAAACCTTGCAAAAGTAAATATGAAAATCAAATTCAATCTCAGTAAGTGAATTAAATCTAAATGCATATGTGTTCCAAATCTTCTACAAATGAGAAACAAGACTTCTCTCCTGGCTTTAGTAGTAATTACAATCACTTTGCTTATGCAAAGTTTATTATTTCCAAATTACTCATTCAGGGTCTGATTAAAACAGGATGTGCATGCTTTCCATTCTTTACTTCAGTAGTGTGTTTCTCAAAGAAAGAAAAAATGCTTAACATGCAACCAAATTAATTTAATTTGATAGATTTGTTGTTCATTAAATTTCCTCTGATAGTACAACTACAACTCTTTCATTTGTGCTACTGGGAGGTGAGATATCTAAGAAACAGAGGGAGGGAAAGAAAATATAATCACAATAAATTAAAACTGTTCAAATGCAATATATATGCGGCTGTTGCAGTCAAAGTCATGCATATGTAGTAGAGAAAAGAAGAAAAATTCCTATGTCAAAAGTTGACTGTTCTGTAGAAAGTGGAACACTGACTTTTTATCACATGTGTTTCCAATATTCCATGCATATTTCATTTTTTGTGTATCTAAAGATTGCACATTTATTGAGGCATTGGTAACAGCTTATCAGATCCTCCAGTATTACTTCTGATTTTGAATGTAAGTCACATTGATCCAATACTGAAAATTGCAGAAGGAAATAGGATAAAAATAAATTTCACTTTTCAGAATTCAATATGGGAAATTTAAAGTCCATTTTCCATTGTAAATCTGTAGGTCAATCTTAAGGAAAAACATTATCTTGTTCTATATATGCCAATTTCATTAATTCTCACAATGAAGTTAAAATGTAGTCAAGCCCTAAAGGCCATTTGAGAATCAAAACAGATAAATATAAAGTAAGGGCCTAGGTCTAAATATAAAAATAGAAATAGGTAGAGGAAAAAGTATCAGAATAATTGTAAGTATAGTTATAAAAATGTGTAGACTTGAAAATAGACGTGAATGGGAGTATATGATTAGGTCAAGAGTAAGTTATGTGTGTGGTTACATACAAAAGGAATAAGACCTTTAAATAAAAAGAATGATAAAAAATGAGGTGACAATTTTTGAAATAACATTCTTTTAGTTTTGTAATATTTTACCTGAGATAAACATTAAAATTACCACCAATCTCCCTAGATTCCTAATGATAAACTAATATTGTCAAAACACAAAAATTTCAACTGAAGAGAACTTCTTAATCTTCTTTTTATTTTCTTATAGTATTTTCTAGGTGAATTCCATTACATAACTCTTGAAATCAAAAACAGAATTACATAATGTACAATCTCTTAAACAGCTGTTTTTTAGCATCCGTTCTTAAAGACTTGGCCCAATTAGTGAATCACTCCATGATTAAGCCAAGAGCCAGGTGTCCACCTGACAGTGAGCTAGCTGTGTTATAACGTACAGCCTTACAAATCTAACAGAGAAGGCAAAGTGCTAATAGGCACACTATTTGGATCTGGTTAAAGTTCCAAGGACAAAATAATTCCTACACTTTTTTTCAAAATGTGTCGTTCTATATGCTAAAAATCCATGTATAGTAAAATTATAAATGTTTCTTTAATTCGGAAAGGTAAAGAAAATGTAGCATTTGTGATAACTAATCTAGTCTTCCTTTTCAATGGATGTGTCATTATTCCTGGATCCTTCTGCACCTAGTTATCATTCCAAGTCAATTTCTAGCCACTCTAACACCCTCTGTTATGAGGGATCTCACTGAAGTTTGAAAGTTGTTCTTGATGTTAGCAGCTGATCCTGCAGCCATGGACGGCAGAATCACCTCACACCTTATTTCCTCAACTCTTTCTATCCCATGCACATACTGACAGACCCAGTTCGTGATGACAAACACTAGAGAATAAATTACTGTCTAGTATCATTTGTTGTCCTTTTTTTTTACTTCTATAGTTACTTTTACTAATATCCTTTATAAATTGTGTGTGTGAATGTATGTGTGTGTGTGTGTGTGTAAATTTGGGTTACTTGTATTGCTATTCCTAACAAGCTGAAAATTCCTTCTAATATTTCCTATAGTAAATGTTGTTAGGGATCATTTCTCTCAGATTGTTCATTTGAGAATGTGTTATTTTTTTTCCTACCTTTTATAAGAGAGTCTCTTGTTTGGCATTCTTTTTCTTTCAGTATTTTAAATGTGTTACTGTACTACCTTCTGCTTGATGTTTTCTGATATGCCAGTTGTTAATCTTATAGAGAATCATCTGTGACTGGTCATTTTTCCCTTGCTATTTTCTAGATACTTTCTGTAATTTCACTTTCCAAAGTCTGACTCTGATATTCAGTTACAGATCTTTGAGTTTATTTTATTTGGAATTTGTTGTGCTTGTTGGATATGAATATTAATGTTCCTTCACAAATTTGGAAAGTTTTTAACTGTTATTGAACAAATATTCCCCTGATCTCTTCATCATGCGTCACTTTTCTCTTGAGACTCTAATTACCATGTCAGAAGCAAGACAGCATTTGCATCTCTGAGGTCTCTGTAGCTCTCAACATTATTTTTTCTTTTTGTGAAAGTTGATAGATAGTTTAGTTTATGTCTAATTTGTTGGTTCTTTTTTCTGCCCACTCAAATATAATATTGAGTCATTACAATGTTTCATTTAAAATATTGATTATTACATTTATTTATTGACTTGTTTAATTTCAATGTTCAACTATAAAGCATATTTTACTATTCAATATTTTGTTTTGATTGATACTTTTCACTTAGAGAAACATCATTCTCATAATTTCCTTTAAAACTTGTTAGGCAAAGTTTTGTTTTAGTTCTTTTAAAATATTCTTTTCTCTTATCTATTTATCTAGTAAAAAGTACATCTGCACTTCTTTAGAACCAATTTCTGTTAACTTACTTTCCCGAACATGAGATCTGCATTTTCCATTTGCACATTTCATTTATTGTTAAAAATACACCAACTTAAATAATTCAGTTACTTGGGAATATTGATTTTGCTTCTTTGTTTGTCTAATCACATACCTGAGGTAACTTTCACAGTCTGAATTCTTTGTTGTGTGTGACCACTGTAATCTAGCTGAGAGTGGTCATCACCTAATGGTTGCACAATGATTACTTGAACTTTTAAGGCTTCCATGCTGTGCTGAACGTTTCTGTATGTATTCTGGCATTCCTTGAACCATCCAGGAGTTTGCCACTGCACTACCTTTCACCACTGTCTGCACAGGACTCCAAGGTCAGTCAGGCGTAAGAAATGTGACCTTGTCAGTCTTTTCATGGGTGGGCAAATATTCCTATATGTGATCGCTAGGAATATGCCAGAGTTATTTAAAGCCCTTGGGGATACTACATTACACAGATTTTCCTTTACAAGTTTTTGCCAAGATTCTCATTTGTCCAGCTATTATTGTCTCTTCAGGCAGGTGCAATGTTAAGTCAATTCCAGTTTTTTCGGGTTTTATGTCGTTGTGTTGTTTATTGTTTTGTTTTGTTTTGTTTTGTTTTTTTGTTTTTTTGAGGGGAACAAAATCCTTGGGATTAGAGCTTTTTACACTGAGTAGGATCTGAAGCAGATCAAATAGTAACAAACCCCAAATTGGATCTTTTTCAGAGACCTAGAACACACACTATATAATAATGATTCCCTGAAGATGAAGCTTAAGGGACGGGTTCAAGTTTGTTCTATATCTTCCTGTCACTGCCAGAATGCTGATTTTCAAAGCTTGCATGGTTACATAACAGATAGTTTTCAAGTCTACTCTGGAGCTCAGGGGAAGAGCATGGAAGTAGAATAAGTTAAATTATCCTAACACTTAGAGTGTTTTTCAAAATTCCATAATTTTCCCTGACTAAATATTTCTTGGATTATAACACCATTGGTTATTTTAAAATTGTTGTAAAAACTGATATTGACAATTTTTAAGAAAGATTTTTTTAGTGAGAATGAAAATTTTAGGATGTCCTTATCATACCATTCCAAAACCTAGCTAGATTTTAATAGAAAAACCTCTCTGAATTAGAAAATTAATAATAAATATTCTTTTAAAATTAAATTATTAAATTTGTACTGATAAATAATAAATATGAATAAAAGTAAGTTATAAGGTGGATTTTAAGTGGCTGTAATTTCTGATTTAAAGTGGAAAGTAAAAAGATTTCAGGACTGCATTAGACAAGATATTTATAGTTACTGTACTGTAATAAAGTTGCACAGTTTTTCTATTTCAATTTTTCTAAAAATTAAATATATATGTTTATACTTCTAGAATCATATAAAGGAAAAAGAAGTGATTTTTTTTTCTTCTAAGAAAACAAACATTTAGGTTAATCTTGGAGCTTTAAAACATGTACTCAAAGTGAATGAAAACACATCAGAGGGCTATACTGGTGCTGAGAAAATTATGTTGAATTAATGTATCATTTTTAAGGTTATTAATCAATTATTTGATCTACAACACTGTATCAGTGTTTTAAATTTTTTCTATAGAAAGTTTTATGTAATAAAACTCAGTGTACTTCTGATAATCTGTAAATAATTGTTTTCCAAAAAGGCATGTTTCAGATTATACATACCTGTATATAAAAGCTTTTAGTAATGAAGTACTGTCTTTAGCAATCACATAGGCGTTACCTTGTATGGTTCTGATTGCTTGCCCTGCCACTATTCAATTAACCTGTCATCCAATACCCCAACAAAGGACACAGAACATTGCACATCATAAATGGTTCTCAAGTGAGCTCACTTTGCAGTGGTAAATACATTATGTGGGCCTTCTGCAAAAGTGGAACACATTAACATACAATTCTCCTATCTCTTTGTGTTTGGTTAAATATCTCCCAATAATTCAATTCACTTTTTTTCTCTCAAATCTTAACAATCTCCCTCAATAACAATATCCAAAGTTGAAAGAATAGCAATACCCAAAGAAAATTAGAGTCTGGTGGGTCATATTCCAGTACATTTAATCTCTTATTGCAGGGAAACCTCAAAGTGACTATTAGTTTAATAAGTTATATTGAATAGGTATGCACCATTTCTTGAGAATATTTGTTCCCAAATAATTTTTCAATTACTCATAATATGTACCATACACATAGCTTTCTAAACATAAACCACACCCATTGTTTACTCTCCATTGATGCATTTTTACAGTGGTTTAACATTCTGATGACAATGCCAGCATTTTGTTTAACTTCAAATTTCTTTCTTAGCTTTGCTTAGTGAAGGCAGTGGGTCCAAGGTGAACTTTGATGGTGACACATTAAAGCAAAATCTTTAACTTGCTGATTAAGTGTTACTTAAAATCATCTCACTGGTGATTTGGCTTGGGTAATATATTTCAAAATTTATCTTTTTATTTCTTGAAATACAAAAAGTTTCTGCCTCATTGTCTTCCTTATTTAAACATAATTAATTAACTAACTATTGCCAGAAAACCACATGATTGATTTTAAGTGATCTTTATACACGTGATTCCAGAGATCACTTTTAAATTTTCCAATTAAGGACCAATTTACTTCTAATCATAGAGCCATCTATGTGAAATTTAATGTCCTTCAATCTGAAAAATGGGAAGCTTGTATCTCCTATGAGAAGGAAAAATGTGGTACATCATTCCCTTACGAAAAAAGCTGTGGAGTCAACAAATTTGGTGTTTTAACCTTAAATTGATGGTATTGTTTGTATCACCGGTTTCTTACGAAGCTCAGATGAGATTCTGCTCAAAAATATACAGCAGGTACATAATAAATATAAGTATTCCCTTCTCAAGTCTCTCACTCTCACTCTGTCTCTGTCACATATACACAATGTAAAGCCAATAAATATGAAAACTATATTAATACAAATAAATATGTCCTTTACCTGAAAATGGAGATATCTTTATTTTGTTATTAGCATTCATAAGAACCTATTGTCAAAGAGTGTGCAAAAATTTAGATAATTGAATAGTCTATTTGATATACATTAAAAGAAAAAGCATTAAATCTTTATTGATTTTGATTTTTTTCTTTATTTGTTACATCTATAATTTTTGTCACATTCCTCAATATAAAGATCACTAGGGCTTCTTAATTTATGAACAGAAAACATGTATCAAGTGAACTCTTAAGTAAACCATGAACAAAATCCATTGATAAAAGAAAAATATCTGTGAAGTCCAAAATTTAGAAGAGTTGAAGGATAGTGGAGAAGAGAGACAGAAAAAGTTAATTTATTAACAATAGTGGTAGCAAGGCAAAATCAACAAATATAATTTCACATTCCTGACTGTGAAGCCACTATGGCTGGCTTACAACCTAACTAACCCAAAAGCAGTCAGTATGTTTCCTATGGACTGCCCTGTTTTTCCAACCCTTTTCCCATGTGGCATTTTCCTCCTTTCTTATTTGTAGCTATTGTAGGTTCAGTGTAAACAACTTCTGCTTTCTTTCCCAATATTTTCCTTATTAAATTACTTTTAGCTAGATACAAAGCATATCTTTCCAACCACTATGCAACATTTTGGGAACTTGTCCCATGACTGGGTATATTTTCAGCTAGCATAAATAATGGTTCAATTACACTTTTTTTTTCAATTACATATTTTGTATCAGAAATTCTTCAGTCATGAGTTTTGTCTAACAACTTAATGAATATTTTGGCTTTGATTTTGGATTCTGTTATCAGTGTTGGTACTGTTTTAGTATTTTATGTTTTCTACTCAACATATAATTTCATATTCATCTTATATAGACATTCATAAATTTAGCTATCTTTGATAATAATTTAGAAACAAATTTATGTGAACATTATATTCACATCCATGAGAATGAAATCATCAATTACACAGAACTTGCCCACAGTGGACTCACTAAATAGTTCTTAAATAATGATTAAAGGAATGAATGAATTAGTGAATAAGTGAAAGGAAAGATATACCTAAAACTTTGAGCTTCCCTTGTATGAAAATATTCTATCTTTCTTATCCATTCTGCAGTTGATGGGCAAGTTATCCCTTCCTTTTTATGGTCTCCTGTCCTGGGGAACAATTATTTTCTTTCTTTTGATTTTCAGTCTATGAACTTCCTTTTGAGTTAAATGTGTTTCTTCGATATAGTATGTTGATGGATCTTGTTTCTTGATCCACTCTCCCTGTGTTTCTTGTTATTGGTGAATTGAGGCCATCTACCTTAATGGTTATAACAGCCTTGAGTTGGTTCATCTGTGCCATACTATCCTCCTGCTGTTGGCCCTTCACCTTTCCTCTTCGTTCAGTTGACTTTCCTGTTTGGTGATCCTACTCTGCTTCTTTTCCTGGAAACAGGGTCATCTTTATCTCTCTCTAGAATATCCTTCAGCAATCTTGAGGCTATTGTAGGTAAATGGATGCAACCAGAGACCATGCTCATGGGTGAAATGGTTTGAAATCCTACAGGTGAACACTGAGTTATCACCCTAGCACAGAAAACTGAAAGAGTGTGTGGGATTCAAAAAACACAACAGATATTATGAAAGTGATAGTGCAGGAAACACCTAAAAAGGAAAAGTGGCAACCAGTGTTAGTTTTCTATTATCTTGTTTTCATTAGGTTTGGTTTTGTTCTGTCTTGCTTTGTTAGATTTTACTGTGTCTGATGGTATGTTCAGATATTTTGAAGATAACAGGAAATATTATGGTAACCATTATTGTTTTCCTATTGTCTTGTTTTGAAGTCCTATATGCTTTCATTTTTTTTTTTTTTTTTTTTTTTGGTACCGGGGATCAAACTCACAACCTTGCGCCTGCCAGGCAGGCACTTATGCCACTGAGCTAAATCCCTGGGTCATTCTTTTGTTTTGATTGGTTTTATTGTTTTGTTTTGTTTGATTTTATTATATGTGATAGTATGGACAGTTATTTTGAAGAAAGCAAGACATTATAGTAGCAATTCTTAATTTGAAGTCCTATAATGCTTTCATTGTTTGGTTTTGATTGGTTTTATTCTGTTTTGTTTTGTTCGATTTTATCATGTGTGATGGCATGGACAGCTATTTTGAAGAAAACAAGACATTATGGTAGCCATTGTTGATATCTTGTGGTCTTGTTTTGATGTCCTATAATGCTTTCATTTGTTTGTTTTGATTATTTTTATTCTGTTTTGTTTTATTTGATTTTATTTTGTGTGATAGTATGTGACAGCTATTTTGAAGAGAACAAGAAGCAATATGGTATCCATTGTTGATTTCCTATTGTTTTGAAGTCCCGTAATGCTTTCATTCTTTTGTTTTAATTGGTTTTTTTCTTGTTTGTTTTGTTTGATTTTATTGTGTGTGATGATATGGACAGCTATTTTGAAGAAAATGAGAGACATTATGGTGGGCATCGTTGATTTCCTGTTGTCTTTTTTTGAAATTCTATATTGCTGGCTTTGTTCTGTTCTTATTTGCTTCATTTTGATTTGTTTTGTTTTGTTTTGCTATCTTTAAAAAACAAAAAAGAAAACATTGAGCTTTCTCAAAAATATTTAAAATAAGCTATTATCGGAATGCAGAACCTGCTTATACCTTCTACTTCCATCTTCTGGCATCCAAATATCATGTAAGACTCTACTTCAGACTCTACCCCAAGTTACCTTATGTATAGGAAATGGAGTTTAATTGAAAGTTTAAAAAGAATAGGATACTTGTGTTTACCTGATGGAGAACTATTAAAATTTAATGTTTTAAAAAACTAACAAGCAAATGCATTCATCTACACTGTGGTTTTTTTTTTAATTTTATGTGTGATGCTCAGTATAGGCCAGTTGTATCAGTACAATGTTAGAACCAAGCTTCACATTCTTCTAAGCTACTTCTATTGACTCTTCTCATTTATTTCATTTATTGAAATGAAACTCACAACTAAATCTTCTCTTTTCTCCTTAAACTTTTGGCAAGAATGCAAGAATTCCACTGTCAAGTATTAAGTTTTTCATTTATCTCTTTTATTTCATTTATGTATAGTTTAGGAATACGTACACAAAATTTTAAAAATCATTTTCATTATAAACATTCCAAAAATGGGTATTTGAAATGAATAGAAACTTCACAGATAAAGACCTACAAGTGAGAAATAAATATATGAAAAAATTTTCAACATCATTGGTCTTTTGAGAAATGACACTTAAAACAACACTGAGTTTTCATTTCACCCAAGAAAGAATGGCTATCATCAAGAAATCAACCAATAACAAATGCTGACTGGGTTGTGGGGAAAAACAGAGTTCCTCTGTTGAAGTATAGACTGGTACAACCACAGTGGAAATCGGTGAAAAAAACTAGAATCTGAGGTGCCATTCAATCTGGTTATTCCCCTTCTGGGTATTTTCCCAGAAGAATTAAAAACACCATATCACAGTGATATATGTGCACCCATGTTTACAGCAGACAATTTGTAATAGCTAAATCTTGGAAACTACTAAGTGCCCATCAACCAAGGAATGAATAAAAAGATGTGGTACTTTTATACAATGCGGTACTACTAAGCTATACAGAAGGATAAATTCGAGGTTTTTATAGGCAAACAGATACAACTAGAGACTATACTCATAAATTAAATAAATCAGACATGAATGTGTAAACATTGTATTGTCTTCCTAGTTAATAAACTCAAAGAGTTAATAATATCCAGAATGTACAACAGATATTGTGAAAAAGCAAGGAACATCTCAAAAGGAAACAACAATTGAGATGAGAAAAAGAGAAAAAAAGGAAGAGAAAAAAAGATAAAAATATATATGTAATACATATATAAAAATAAATATATATCTCTACAATATATTTAAGATAATTTTACTACTAATTTCTTTTAGTTCATTGAAGAGAACAGTTTGTGCATGTACTGTTTGATCAGTTTTGCGTATCTATGTGTTGTAATCTGAGCAACTACTCTGAAGATAACAATACACAGTACATTAACCATTTTAATTTCCTATTATCTTGTTTTGAAATTATATATCATTATATTTATTATTTTTCACTCTTCAAAATGAAAAATATAATAGTTCTGCAATCCTAAGCAAGAACGATTTTAGTATAACTCAAATTCCTTATACAAAACCAAGAATTACATTTGTTTTCTATATGTGAATGTATTAAAGAAAATGTAATACTGTCAGAAAAATTGCACATTTTTTCCCTTTTTGTTCAAAATTTAGGAAATCCTATCATTGAAACTGTAATGATCCATAATCTCTGGAACACATGTATTGAGACCACACGAATAATACAGTTGCCTGTAAGCATGATGCCTCATGATTATTTGAAACTAACATAGTTATTAGTTCCTCCTTCCAGTTTGCCAGTTACTCATAAATAACTATGTAAAAAAAGTTACAGATGACTTTTTATAGCTCATTTTTGGCACTATATGAAAATAAGTATTTCTAATACTATCATACAAAAAATAAGTTTGTCAGTATATGAGTCACTGGGACAAAATACCCAACAAAAGAGTCTTATTTTAGCTCTTTGTTTCAGGGGATTCAGACCATTGTTTGCCAGCTCCAAGGCAGAAATGGCATAGTGAAAGGGCATGGTGGAGGAAAACTGTTCAACCCATGGTATCCTGAAACAGAGAAAGTAGAAACTTATGTCTTCTTGCCTGGTTATTGTACACACTTTTCTGGTTCATCCCTCCAGTGATCTATCACTTCCAATTTTTTCCCAGCTTCTAAGAAAACACACAGATATGAATTTATTGGTGAAATAGTCCCCCCACCATGGTATAACAAAATTCAAAAACATTCACATTGGAGCAGGTTATAGCGTGTATCTACATGTCTCCCCAAATCCCATGCATAAATACACCATTTTGGAGGTGGCTGGATCTAGAATGTGTGATGCTAGGATTAAGAATGTGATGCTGAGATTGATGCATGGTATGATGCAAGGATTCAGAATGAGCCAACCTAGTTGCTACCTCCCCAAAGGTAACCTAGATAGACTACAAGGGACAGAAAGAAAGTTACTCTTTTTTTTTTTTTTTTTTGCGGCACCGGGGATTGAACTCACAACCTCGCGCCTGCCAGGGCAGATGCTTAAGGCACTGAGCCAAACTCCCGGCCCTGGTTTTTTGAGGCAGGGTTGCACTATGTAGCTCAGGCCGGCCTTGCGCTCGCGTTGTAGCCCAAGCCGGCCTTGAACTCACAACGCTCCGCCTACCTCAGCCT